>PVHP010002568.1:0-88220 GCA_004024765.1 Zapus hudsonius
ACTTTTTAAAGTCAATTTATGAGTAGAAAAAGTTAGGCTTATGCCTTAGAAATCCCTTTGCGTTTCTATGATGTTGTCATTTTCATTAATTATAATTCTTAATGATCAGCAATGCATTAAATTGTTCCCTTATCTATAACACATGCTATAGCTTTGTGCACAGAGCTGTTATTACCACAGCCTTTAAATACTTCGCTCTCTTCTGCTTTAAGATAACTGTGAAGGGACAGGTAGCATAACACATTCATCTCACTCCCTGAGTGCTCAGTGCAGAGCCAGGTGCTTTCCTTGTGTGTGTGTGTGTGTGTGTGTGTGTGTGTGGTGCATACATGTGCAAATGAACATACCCATGTGCATACAATTGGAGGCCAGAGAAGACATCAGTGTCTTCTATCACTCTTATTTCCTGAAGATGGGGTGTCTCACTAAACATGGAACTCACCATTTTTCAGTGAGACTGGCTAATCGGAGAGCTCCATAGATTCTCCTGTCTCCAGCCCCCTCGGTGCTGGGGTTACAGTGATGTGTGGCCATGGCCGACTTCCTGTGTGGGTACTGAAGACCAAACTCTGGTCCTCAGGCTTGCACAGCAAGTGCCATTACCCACTGAGCATCTCCTCGAAGCCTTAAGCCAGCTGTTTCATAAGAACACAGACGCTGATTCTGTGATGTAATTGATTTGAAAGTAGCCGCAGTGGGATTGAAAAGAGGTGAAACAGGTGTAAAACCTCCTGGATTTTCATCCTCTGGAAAAAATATTCTGGGTTGAGTTCCTAGAATCATTAATCTTCATTTTCTCAGCTGCAGCCAAAAAATAAAAATAAAAATAAAAATGTTATTAACTTCAGTGTTGTTTGCAGACATGCCAACAAGAGCACACACCCTGCCTCTTCCATAGCTCAGACTGGGAGCGAGGCTCTAGCCCCATCATTCACAGTTTGAACAGGCCAATCTGGGTTTGTACCAGTCACCAGCTGCTCCCTGTCCTTGTCAGACAGAAAAATAGATACATGACCTATAGCTGTCACAAATCACAGTGCTCATGCGACCAAGAATAGTACAAGCCGTTCTTCCTTTTCTCACTAGTCAATCAACCTGGGTCTGGAGAACCCATTAGGGCATCTTGGCTGTGCTTTCTTCTGCCTCCTCCTCCATCCGCTTGCTGCATCCCTGCAGGAAGGCCTCCAATCCGAATGCTTTCTCTAAGTTCATTAAGACAGCAATGACACACACCAGTAGATCTTACCCTCAAGGGCCCCCCCTTAAACTCTTCCAGAGTCGGTTTTCTGAGCCATGGCTCCTCTTCATCTACAACTCCTGGTTTCAGGCAGGTTCTGCTGACTGTGTCCATCAGGTACTTAGGAAACTACCATGCAGACAACGATGTGTCTGTGACCACTGGCAAGGAAAGGATGACTCTACACACCTTGCTCTCACTCTGCTTATCCTGCTTCCTAGAAGCAGGGCTGTGCAAAGCCATGGCAGGATGGCTGCAGAGAGAGAGAGAGAGAGAGAGAGAGAGAGAGAGATCTCCTTGCTGCTGTTGGACCTTTTTAAGCAGTGACCCACTATTTAACTTATTTAGTTCTCCATGGGGCCAGAAGTCCCTGTACTATCCACTACTTGCTACCCAGTTCCAGTAATATGTTTGGATGAGAATTTAGACTTGGTGGTGGGGGTGAAGGGGGATAAGGGGTTAGAGATCATATTACAGCAGCTAAATCTCTCTCATTCTTCTGGCAGAACCTGGCAAAACTGATTCTTGATAGACTAATCCTGTTGTTTTCCTCAAAAGTGAAATTAGGGGCTCAAGAGGCAGTTAGCATGTCCACACACATAAATAAATAAATAAATAAATAAATAAATAAATAAATAAATAAATAAATATAAATAAATAATTTTTTAAGTGGGGAGAGAAATTAAATCTATTCCAAGATTGATATCTTCAAGATATTTTCTTTTCCTCTTGTATCTTATTTTGGCTTATTTTTTGAAGCTTTATTTATTGTTAATAATTAGGCACACAGTATGAGCAAGTCTTGTGTTGGTACCCCCATGTCCCTCCTCCCCGGCCCCAACTCACTCAGGGTCCTCCTCCTTGAGATTGCTGGAATGGTCCATGGGATGGTGGGTTATGAATTGCACGAGCTTTTGCCAGTACAACACTTCCTAGTGAGTTTAAAACAATCCTATGATACTAAGGAGGCAGAGGTAAGAGAATCACAGTGAGTTCAAGGCCACCCTGAGACTACATAGTGAATTCCAGGTCAGCCTGGACTAGAGTGAGACTCAACCTCAAAAAACCAAAATAATAATAATAATAATAATAATAATAATCCTAAAACAGTTGCAATGATAATACACTATCTGTAACAAATCTCATATCCTTGCTTTCTTACTTATAGGAAAACATCTTAATTATCTGATAAATCAAACACAGAACTTTATGGTCTTGGACTTCGGGGGCCCTCTCCTCTAGTCCTCTGCCTTTAGGGAAGATGGGAACATCATGGACATGCATTGCACCAAAGGGAGAGCCAATGGCGCCCTCTACCGTCCGGATTTATCACGTTGCTGTTTACTCCTGTTCTTGCTAGGCAAATGGAAAGACAATTTGTTCTTTTCTGAACTTCACTGCAGACAGGAGCAGCTTGACCTGAGTTGGAGGATTACTTCAACACTCTTCCATTTAGAAAGAGACTCTTCGTTTGTCATTACATGCTTACATGCAGAAAGCACTGGCCTTTGCCTAAAAAGAACTGGGATTTCAATTCTAGTCTTAAAAAACAATAGTGACTCTTTGTTTTCTCTAGGACTCGATGTGGGGACTGCTGTTGAGGATGAGGTACCAAGATGTGTTAAGATATAACATGCAGCACACCGGAGAAAAACAGGACACAGGGCTGATTCCGTGTGAGGCCAGCTTGTCTATTTTGTTCCTGATTCTAGGGAGCAGAAGTACAAGTCTACCAGATGATGACAGGGAAAGGGGCATGGTGACTTTTTGAACCAAATGTTTGTCAAGGAAAACTAAACACATGTTGTGCAGTATTTAGTCAATAAGAACCTTCTGTATTCATCCGTGGTCAGTTATAAAGCTCAGTCCTCAAGTTCTTCCTAGACAGTGTTTGTTTCAACCTGTATGTTCAGGGAACAGAAGACTATTCATAATAGACCAGCATGAAGAATCTCACCAGAACAAATCTTTCTTTTAGCCTCATGTGTTCAGATATTTGGATCCAAGGAAAATAGGTGTATTGTCTTTCTTAACTCTGGGCTTGGCTGTGCAAGGTGGGCATATTCTCTATGGCTGGAGTATCTGCAGACTCTGGGATGTCACTGCTCCTCTGGGCTACCCCTTTCCTCCCGGGGCTATGACACAGTGTGGGATGAGTTGTCTTTTCTCGGGGAAGAAACTGACTTTGGAGCTGCAAGCATATGCCTCCATTCTGCAATGCTGTAACAGACCTCATTCAGCACCATTAAACACGAATGAACTGTTCTCCAGCCTCAAAAGTAACCACAGCCATATGAGAAAGGCATGTTTACTCCAGCACCTGCACTGCTCCACAATTATTTTCACCCAGACCTGAGTTTAAATCCTGAACCTAACACGTATATCTGCATGGCTTCAATCAAGTTATTTTGATCTGTCTGAGCTTGAATGTTGCCAACTCTGGAAGACAAATAACATCTGCACCATATGGTTGTTATGAAAAATGAATGAAATAATGCACAGAATCTGTCATTTAACTTGTGTTACTAGATGGCAGCTATTTGTAGATATTTTACAACTAGTTAGGACTAATTATTTATCTATTTATTTATTTATTTGGTTTTTCGAGGTAGGGTCTCACTCTAGCCCAGGCTGACCTGGAATTCACTGTGTAGTCTCAGGCTGGCCTTGAATTCACGGTGATCCTCCTACCTCTGCCTCCCGAGAGCTGGGATTAAAGGCGTGCAATACCACGCCCGGTTTAGGACTTTTTAATGGAGGTAAAATATTTTTAAATCTTTCTCATTTTAAAAGCGCTTTGTGTTATATCTGAGCTTGCAAAACCCAAGTAGCTTAGTACCATTCAACTTGTTGCTTTGGGAAAGAATGCAAGGGAAAGAACTTGGTATTTGCTCTTTACAAGCCTTAATTAACTGCATTAGCTCTTCAGATGGTCTTTGGGGCCTCATCTCAATCGCCAGGTTTATGAGCAACAAAAGCCTGGAAATGACCTCATAAAGCTATAGAGCCAGAGTCTGTGTCACAGTGCTCCCTTCTGCTTGGCAGGCTGTGACCAGAATCAAGCTGTGGCTCAGCAGGTCACCCTCTGGCTGCCCCTGAGCTCATGCATCTCCCCTGCCTCGCCACCGAGGGGCGCCAGAGAGTCGCATGGAATTTGGCTTACTTGAGCCAAACCACATTTGTTGTGGTTGAAGTATTGGCTGCAGTCAGTCAGTTTCTGGAACTGAAAAGAAGAGACTTTTCAATTTTTTTAAGATTACTTTTCTTCTTAGCTTACAAATCCTGAGTGGAGCATTGTGCTGATTTCATTGTTTTTCAGACAGAAACTGGCAAGAGGATGGAGGCATGAAAGCTTCAAATTCAATACCAAGCACCTGGCCATTAGCAGCTCCAGCTCTGGCTTCTAATTAATAGTTACTTAGAAAACCAGTTAGGGTTCATGGACAAAAGGGACAAAAGAGCCCATGATGTCACGGAAATGACAAGGAAAGCATGAGAGAAAGAAGGGCCAGAGGAGCCACTAGAAGTTGGCAGAACTACAAAACAAGGAAATGGGATCAGAGACAGGATACACAGAAGCCTGGCTGAGCCAGGTGCGAGTTCTGCAAAGTAGCCCATTGTGGGAGAGGTCTGACGCCGCTGACCTCACAGCACCCTGAGTTTGGGTGCTGTTACCTATGTGAGGTAAGCAAAGGCAGGGCTCAGCCTCCCTCCAGAAGCCAGGACAAGGACCCAGCCTCCAGCCAACAAAGCCAGGCTGCTGGGGTTTCAGAGTGGAAACCACAGCCTTCCTGTGGCCTTCCCCTGACCAACCCTCCTGCCTCAGGGTCTTGGTACTCAGGTTCTCCTTGTCGGGAACATTTCCCATCCTCCACCCCTTCCTCTGTCTCCTTCGCCTCTTTCTGCCCAAGGCATTTCTAACCTTCTTATTTAAAATTGAAACTCCCTGAACTCTCATTTTTTCCTCATAGTAAACAGCATCAATTGAAACACTGTATATTTTACTCATGTTGCTTATAGTCAGTCTTCACCTTTCTGGCTGTCAGATTTTCCAGAGTGGAATGCTTCCTCTTCTAGCACCCCCCCACACACACACACACAGCACCCAGCACACAAAAGGACTCAAAGGTACATTTGGGTGCAATAGAGATGAGCCTTGTACTTGATGGTCTGAGCATCATGCCTCCAGAGATCTACAGGTGATCAAGGAGGGTGGAATTCTAACCTACTAGTACTTACCTGTCTTTACGGCTTGTGCCTTTGAATAATAGGTAGAAGATGGAGGGAACTGATGGCTCAGCCCCTGCCATCAAGGCCCTGAAAGTGTCCCTACCAAACATAACAGCCAGGTACAGAAGGTGAGACCAAGATGAAGCAATCTGGAGCTAAAACCATCAGGACCCACATTAACCAATGACTATAAATAAGAATGAGTGTATCACCCTGTGTGACTCTGAACTGGAGCTCCCTGGAACTTCGGCTCTGTGTACATTATTGTCTTTCCTGGGATGGTCTGCGTGTCTTGTGCTGGTCTTTGCTAACCTATGTGTCACCCTGAGTCTTGTCCTGGGAACATATGAAAGGCACGAACAGCTTCTGGAGATTGGACTTGATACCTGGGGCAGTTGGGATGCAGACGTCTCTGGAGCATTTTCTCACAGTGATGCTCAGACACTAAGCATTTCATGTTCATCTTACTAAATCCTCACTTCAACCTCAGGGGAGGCATTGTTTAACTAGCTGAAACAGTGGGCCTCAGGAAGGTTGGAAGGTTTCCCTACTCTCCCAGGAGGATGTCAATGGCAGCCTGGGGGTTTCCTCCAGATCCATCTCTGTTGGTCTGTCTTGCACTTCTCTGACCACATTGCCACATGACATCAGCACAACAGGCCCAGCTGCTTCCCGTCCGTTTCCTCCCAGATCTTGTCACAAGACTGCCCACACTGTGACACTGTGACCTCCCAGTCCAGATAGCAAACCATGTGGTCTGGCAACAACCAGATATAAAGGAAAGAGAGCCTGCATGCAGCCAGGAGTGTGTGCTCTTTCTGGAGTGTGTGCATGCCTGGAATCCTCTAGCACACAGACAGTAGCTTTCTGATGACTGGAGAAAATCCTTGGCAGAGACTGGGGGTTACTGAGATGTTCACACCAAAGGATTTGCCAACAAATCTTGGCATGGTCTCCCTTAGAGCCCGTTTCTTCCTGGGCCCTGCCCCTCTTTTCTCCTCCAAGGCTGAGGCGGCTGACTCTGCTGGGGTTGCAAGTGGCACCTTAGGATACTTTCAACAAGCAGGACCTCTGAGGTGCTTGTGAAATAACTCCTTGGTCATGGGGTCTCTAAGGGAATTTGTTTTCTGGTGCGATGGGAACATGAGTACTGTGTATGCCCAAGGTCACATAAGGAAGAATGGGTCACTGGTGCTCTTTGCTATATTTTATGATGTCCCCTCTGAATTCTTGCAATTCCTGAAGCTATTCAATGCATCCCTGCATGCCTCTCAGGCCAGTGTGACATTCTGTTATACATCATTCTTAACAGTAGTACCGCATGCTCTTGGTATTTTCTTATTCCTGGCCTCATCTATAGTTACCACATCTAGGAATCATTCTTTTAAGAACTATTTTATAAAATATTTTTATTTGTTTATTTTGGAGAGAAACAGAGAAATGGACACAGATAGAGATAGAATGGGCATGTCAAGGTCTCCTGCCACAGCAAACAAACTTCTGATGTATGTGCCACTTTGTGCATCTACCTTTACATAGGTACTCGGGAATCAAACCCAGGCCATCAGGCTTTGCAAGCAAGCGTATTCAACTGCTGAGCCATCTCTCTAGCCTCTGATTTTTTTCATTAGCTTACAAAGTAACATATTTTCTTATGCATTTATCATACATACATTTCATTCTTTAGATGTCCAAATGAATTCACTTATCAACACTCAGGCTAATATTGACAACAGCTTAAGGTGTAATCCTCAATAAAACGATCTTTCTTTTGTTGTTTTCTGTGTGTGGGGGGGAGCATGTGTGTAGAGATGGGAAGTTGATGTCAGGTATCTTCCTGAATGGAATAAAAACTATGTGCTGCTTCATTCAGGAGCCATACAAAGCATAGAGCCCCCGGCAGCTCTACTAAGCCTGGAGATGCTGAACAGTCATTGATAAGAAAGTGGCATCAGATACCCTTCTTGGAAGGCACAGGCCAAGATGCATTGAGTATTGCATTATTTTCATTTTTGTCTATAATTCTCATGAAATACTGTAAGGTGCTAGAAGGATACAGTTCTGGTGCTTACCTAGAGAAGGAGAAATAAAGAGTAATATAGATTATTTCATTGGACACAGTCAGCAGTAAAAAAGGCTAAACTTAGTGCTGAATTCTAAATTGGCATAAATGAATCTCTGGGGACATCACTATGTCCTTCTAACACCACAACCTCAAGCAAGACTCCTTAAAGGGAGTGAAATTTCTCAAAAATAAAATTTCTGATCTTTTGATATATTAAGTATTTTTATCTAATATAAATACTGCTGGTGGATTGAATTGCCTTCATTGGAAACATTCAAGAGACTAAGAAGGGCCTTTGTGGCTCCTCACACAGGTTTGATTTATAAGGCTGCACTGAGCCCCTAAACCACCAGGAAGATGGTTATCATGTAACAGAACAAAAGTTAGCAACATCCCAAGATCACACCTAACTGTAAGGAAAGATAATTAGGTCCCAGCATGGATAGTATCAGGCAGAAGTAATAAACTGAGGCAGTCTATCTGTGTTGTTCATTAGTGAGGCTTATGGCCCATGAAATGGCACAAGTCAAGGCTTTGCATAGCCATTTAGTGAATCATGAGAGACATATGTGATGGTTAAGTTTTGTTGTCAACTTGACCTTTTTAGTAATCTTGGGCAGATCTCTGATGTTGTTTCCAGGCTCAGTAAGGGGTAGGAAGTAAGGAAGCTCAGGAAAGCTAGAAATGAACATCCCTTCCTGGGAAGGCAGTACAGGAAGGAAATTCCAGAGAACCAGGAAGCCAACAAGTCTGGAATAGGGTTGCAATACCTCACCCTAAGGCTATATAAAGGGAAAAGAAATCTCTCTCCCTGCCTCCCTGCCTGCCTGGCTGCTGGTGCTTGTCATGCATTTCTTTGTCAGCATTGGGACGGAGCTTTCTCAGCCTTCCAGCCTGGACTGGAGACCAGCTGCTCCCAAAGCCTCTAGGCCTTCAGTGCTGGACTGGGACTGCTGAGACATCCAGCCACGTGGACTGAGTAGCTACGCATTCTTTGACTCTTTGGCTTGCAGACTGCAATCATGGGACTGCCGTAAGCTAATTCACTGAATCTCTATTTTTCACTACAATTCATTCTGTTGGTTCTGTTCTTCTAGGGAACCCTAATTCAGATGAAGGAACCAGAAAGGGAACAATCAGTAAATTTAACAGAAAAACATGCCATGTGATTAACTGTTATCTTTGAGATGAAGGGAAACTTTTTTTATTAAATAGAAGGATGAGGTATGTGAACTGAGTCATCTCCTTCTAAGAGAGACATGAAAATCTAACAGGAATCATGACACTCGTGCCTAGATCAAAATCTGCTATGTCATCCAAGAAGAAGATGATGCCACAAACTGCATCAGAAAAATTAAATTAGCCATAGATACTGGTTCAGGCTTCCTTTCCTTCTCTGAAGGTGTTGGTGAGCCTCTTAAGCATTGTAGAGCTATCTAGTATAAACCATCAAATAAGCAGCTTGAATTAATGAGGTCTACTGCTTATAAATAAACTTCCCATTCTCTGTTTCTAGGATTGCAACTGGAGTTAGCACCCAGAACATTGCAATAAATGTCACAGTTTCCAATAAAAGTTTTATGAACAAGACCTAATACAGTTTCCGTCCTAAACCACCTTTGAATGCTATTATGTAAAAATGCATTATTATAATGAAAAATAATAAAAGTGCCTTGAACATTTCCCAAATACTGTTCAAATGAAATCATCTTTATAAAATCATGTCATAT
Source organism: Zapus hudsonius (assembly GCA_004024765.1). Taxonomy (NCBI): domain Eukaryota; kingdom Metazoa; phylum Chordata; class Mammalia; order Rodentia; family Dipodidae; genus Zapus; species Zapus hudsonius. Next base: position 9,263 of record PVHP010002568.1, read on the forward strand.
ATGTGATATGAACGTCAACTTCTGAAGTCCAGGCCAAGCATAATTCTCCATGAATTCCAACTGAGGCCACCTGATCCCAAACACTTAAAACACTATGTAGCAAGCACTTTTCTAGATAACGCAAGTTCAAAACCTAAAGACCATTTAGTATTATGAGGTTTGTAACGGAGTAGGCTAAGATAGAGTGAAAAAAGAAATTTTGAAGCACACGCTTTTTCTATGATTTCTATCTATCTATAAATGAGTGCTTATTATATGCCAAGGACTACACTTTGAACCTAAAGTAACTTATTTCCTCCTAAATGCAGGAGATTACATTAGTTTCCTCATCTAAATAATTTGGATGATGGGGACCAGGAAGGTTAAGAAATGTGGTGGAGAATGCAAAGTTGGTAGTTGGCACAGCTGGGATTCAAGCCCACACATTAGGGTACCCATGGTGTGCTCTCAAGACTTAGGCTGAAAAAAACTCAGAAGAAGAGATAGAGAACAAACAGAGACTAGAAATGAGATAAAGTCATTGAAACAAATAAAAACTAAAATGAAAGGCCAAGTGAGAATAGAAAAGTCCATAGTTATAAATTTTTCTAGTACCATAGGTAGACTGTGCTTTGATGTTTTTGATCATATATACATGTATATAGCTGTTATATTGATACTTATTGTAGATTATATATCTATAGGCATATATGCATTCTACACATTAACAAATTATAGCAGCATAGTGAAAACAGGTGAACTTTTAAAATACAAGAAAATAAGATCTGACCTTTTCCAATTATTCCAATGGAAGTCCATCTTCAGAAGAAGAGCGAAGGGTAAATGTCATATGGTGAATCACAGACTACTGAAAAGGTTAAGGCAAAAGCAAGCATTACAGTATCTCTTTCAGCCCTACATGATAATAAGTAAACAATTTATTCTGATGAAAGTCTATTATAATTAGAACCAAAATGCAAGGGAGTGAAGTTCAAGATTCACTGCCTGAATGTCAGCATCAAGGTTTCCTGTCTTGATTTAGAAGAAAACTCATAATGTTCTGAGCATTCTCTAAAGGACAGGCGTTTCCACCCACTGTTACTACAGCTTTTCAGCAGACCACAGCCTATGGCTACCAGATGGTCATAGAAAAAGAAATATAGACTGAAACATTCTGCGTATACCAGTACTTACAGTCCGCATGCTTGTGCCTATCCTCTGCCCCCAATTCACATGTTAAAATCCAAACCAGAAAACCAGGCATCTGTGATAGGACCTTAGGGAAGTATTAGGTCAAGGTTGGAATCCACATGAATGGGATTAGGGAATTTACAAAAACAACCCCACAATACCCCCACTTTATTGCCTCTTCTATGAAATGAGGACAAAGTGAGAAGAGTCCATCTATAGATCAGGAAATGGACCCCAACCCTAAGTCTACCGGTTTCTTGTGCTACTAGACCCCCCAGAACAGTGAGAAGTACATCCACTAGTTATATTCTACTCAGTGAAGGTATTTTTATAGCTGACTAAACAAACTAAAACACTAATCTTTCTCCTGATTTTTCTCTAGTGTCTCACATATCTTTGTATATACTTAGGAAGTGTTCTTGTTATTATAAACATTTTGGTCTTTTGCTAGTGGCCTCCAGTACAAATATGAACTGTATGTATTCCTGTGATCCTGTGACGGTGAGCCTCTGTCTGTCAACTTGACGGGATCTAGAATCACCTGGACTAGACGAGAAGATGAACTCTAGATGAGCATTCATCTTTCAGTGCTCTGTATTCCTCTCAGCTGATGTGATGATGGGACACAGGTTTCCTGATCCTCCCACCATGCTTTCCCTACCTTGAAGAAATCCCATTTGAAACCATAAGTCAAACATAAGTACCTTCCTTCATAAGTTTCTGGTAGGGTATTTTGTCCCAGCAAGGAAAAACTGTCTAATTCAGAATACTGACACTCATTGCTATAATAAACCAGACTATATGATTCACAGGATTTGGGGACTGGCTTGTAGGAGCAATGCAGAAGGATTTGGAACTTTGCACTCCAGAAGCTTCTAATGCTGTCAACAGAGCTTAATGGACCATTTTGGTGAGAGTTGAGTTTGGAAGACCAGAAGGCTGAGAGAAACGTGGGCTGTAACTGCTCAGCTCATGAGGACTCATAGGGTCAAAAAGCTTTATAAGGAACAAGGGAAAAGACAGTTCATGTGACATTCTGGCAGAGAAACTGGCTACATTGTTCTTGGGTCCTGAGAATTTGAACAAGCTGAATTTAAAAGTAATAGACTAATGTGTTTGGCAGAGGAAGTTTCAAGGAAGCATTGCAATTTCAGGAAAACATTGAATCTGTGGCATTTTTTTTCTTTTACCTGCCCTGTTTCAGATATGCAGTGAATGAAACAAAATACAGAGTGCAAAGATAGGAAAAACAGAAAGTTTGAAGGGAATAGTGGTGCACCCCAGAGGCTGGGGCCGAAGGGTTGGGAGTTCAAGGCCAGCCTGAGCTCCTTAGCAAGGCCCTGATTCCAACAACAAAAACAACAAATATGTGTGTGTGTGTGTGTGTGTGTGTGTGTGTGTGTGTGTGTGTGTGTAATGAAAACTATGAAGTTTGACACAGAAAGAAATGTACACAAGTTTAAAATCTCAGGCCCAGACACTGCAGCCCCTTGGTCTGTAATTGTTAAGGAGATTAATATCAGTAATGATAAGTCAACTCCTCTGTACTGATAATAGGAAGGATGCCTTGAAGGCAAGACCCAGCCCATTGAAGGCTCAAGCTAGTAAGAATGTAATTCACATTTTGAAAAGCAAAGGCCTGAAGGAAGAATGCTGGAGGCAGTGGCCCCTACTCTCCAATGCCAGAACAGGAGGCTGCTACAGCTGAGTCCAAGGCCAGGCCTCTCAACAATCTGATCCAGCACAAAACAATGAAGGGGACAAGATGGAGGAGGTCCTGCAGTCTTGTACCACACGTCAAGAAATCCACTGAGGCTAAGCAATGTGAGGCTTGAAGTCCTTTAAAGAAGGTCCTATGAGTGTGAGGAATATGAAAATGAGTCATATTGTCATTTCTGTCTAAAGGTTAAGAACAAACTTGGCTCTGAAAAGAGACCAGATTACAGGAAGACCCACTTGAGTCAATGGTTCTTGAAACTTAAAGGATAAAACAAATCTTGAGAACAAGATAGTCAGTCGTCCTTGAGACAGAAACAATCCTTGAAAGCAAGGCTTCCATTTCTACACCTGCAAGAAGTCCCTAAATCCTTCCTTCCTTCAGTGTGTTCTGATAACCTCACCACTTTTTTCAATATTAGCCAATAATGTGAGGTACCTTACTCTGACCAATGAGTCTGAGTTAAGTACAGAACCAACCATCTCTTGCATTAGGGTATAAAACCTCCATTCCTACTGGTCTGCTTGCTTACCTGAACTTTATTTTTGGTTGCACACCATTCTGCAGAAGTTAACATTTCCTTGACAAAACTTCTGATTGTGGTCATTTCTAACACAAGGCATGAATATGTGAAGGTGAACCCTATGTTGGAATCCTCTGGATAATAGAAGTCCCAGGACCATGGGAAATCTGTCAAGAAAAGCTGTAGGCCCAGGGCGATTCTGCTCATGAGAGAGGCTGCAGGCAGCCTTAGGAGATACTCATGCCTCTTAGAGCCTAGGTGATTTCATCTCAAGTCCCAAATACTGGACATGGAACTGCAGGATTTGGAGTTTGTTGAAACTGGGTTGTTGGTACTGCTTTGGTCTGATTACTGTTTGCTATGCCTCCATTCTCTTCTTTTGGAGTTGGAATGTATACTTTGTGCTGATGCATGTTGGAAGTATGTAACTTGCTCTTTTTTACATTATAGGGGCTCACATTTTTTAAAGCTTGCTTAAAGAAGAGCCTATGCACTTATACTTTTAAGTAGTGCTGGAACTGTTGAAGACTATGAAAAATTTTGCAGTTGGACTGGATGCATTTTGTATTATGAGATGGTCATGAATTTATGGGGACAAAGTGGAAGGTTATGGCTTTAAAACATTATATTTGAACATCAGTTTGACAATAGGTGGATTTGGGAATGTTAATCTCTGTCAACTTGAATGGATTTGAAATCACTATGTTGGGAGGGACTCTCTGGTCATGTGTGCAAGGGAGTTTCTATATTAGGTTAGTTGAGGTAGGAGGACCACCCTCTCCAACTGTGGGCAGCACTATTCCATAGGCTGGGATCCTGGACTGTACAAAAAGGACAAAGCTAGCTGTATGTTGAGCATTCATCTCCCTCTACTTCCTCTGTGCAGATGTAAGAAATGTGACTCCAGCTTCCTGCTCCTGCCATGCTTTTCTCACCAAGATGGGTGTCCCCTTGAAACTGTGAGCCAAAACAAACCCTTTCCTTCCTCCAGCTGCTTCTGTGCGTTTTGTCTCAGCAGTTAAAGTATCTGATACAGATCCATTAACCTTGATAAAGTACTTAGCCATAAGATGTCAGTAATATTAAAACACTATCAGTTTGGTGGACAATGTACACTTGATCTTAGCCAGAAGACCGAGAAGTGATAGTGTAAACTAAGTAGCATATAGATCTCTCTAAAAATTAATTACAAAATGAAAGTTTTAATAGGCACCATCGATGCAGTTCATTCTGAGGAAGTGTTTTAAGTTGTCTCTAGAAAATTTTAAAGCTATAGGTATAAACATAAAATCAGGTAAAAAATATGAAGCATCCATTTAAATGATCTACAAAAGGAAAGACAAATTTGCCTTACAATCCCAGTCTTTCAGAAAGTTAGTTTCTAGTGTGTTTCTCACTCAGCTCACCACAAATAAAAATAAGGACTCAGTTTCTGTGTTAAAGCTTTTACCATCATAAACATTTAGTAAATTTTTACCTTTCTTTTCCTGCATAAAACAACCTGCTCCAAGTAAAGCTGTGCTCTCCCATCCCAATCAGAGACCCTTAAGTGTGGGAATTCATGTTTGACAACATCCATCAGAGCTGCTGGGCTGGCTGGCATAGTTCTGGTAAGTCCTACATGGAGCTCAGTGAGGAGAAAATACCCAGAGAAAAGACAAAGGCTCCATGTGCATAGTAGAATCTCACACCCTGAATGTGCCTTTGAGAACCAACCGTATCATCGATCTATGGAGCTCACTGGCTTGAAAGGGGTAATCAGGTAATACAGTTACATGACCAAATGATACTTTGTACAGAAATTTTCCTGAAAGAGTGGGTTGGATTGGCCAAATAAAGTCAGAGTGTGTACTCCTAGGTGATCCATCCTTCTCACTGATTCACAATATCAAATTATCTTTTGAACTGCTTCTGTGTTGCATATCTTGTCAGATTCAGCCTTGCTCATGCTGTCTCCATCCCTAACTACGCGTCCGTCTTTTACTTTTTATTATGATGAGGGGGCTAAAGAGATATTATCACAGAATATGGCACCTTGGCATACGGGATATTTTAAGCTAAAGAAATTAGAGAAATGAGAGAAATTGAAAAGTCACTGTTACCTTCCCCTAAGCTTTTTCCCTGAAGATGGTCACTACACTAGGAAGAATGTTTGGACTTTCTCCTGAAGCTGGGTGAAAGACTCCAATTACAGAGGTGCCCTTTCCAGAGGAAAGGAACATCTTCATCTCTGAAGACATAAAGATTCTCAGAAAACAGGAATTTCTAACTTGCTTCAAGTTCATTACCTTTGGCCAGCTATATATCTTCACCACTGTCCAATCTTCATACAACGTAGTATAAAGCACATGCAAGTTTAAGTTTATGTGATATTATTTCTGATGACTTCTCTGCCATATAAAACTAGTATTAAGTAAATCTGTATGGTTTTTTCCTTGTTAACTGACATTTTGTTGTAGATACCTCATTCATGAACATCTTTTTCCTCTCCTGTATCTACAGTCTGCTTGAAGACAAACCTGCTTACACGCATCTGTCTTCACCTGAGGCTTCTGTCTGCCTCTGGACTTAACATAAAATGGAAGCTGGGATGAATATAAATGTTCATCCTACTGTTCCTTATCTAGAGATTAAATAGAAGCTTTATAAGGAGACAAGCATCTCCGACATGACCAATCAAAACTGCTGGTAAAGGTTTTACTCCTAGCTCTATGTGCAAGTTTTTTTTTATATTCGACGAGCCTCAGTTGCCTCATATACCTAATGAGGTTGGAGTAAATTAGATGGTTCATGGAAAACATTTATTAGTGCCTGGCCCGTGTTACAGGCTCAGTAAATATTTCTCATGTTGTATTAAGTCCTATTTCTCGACTTGAGTTCAGATACTCACTTTCTATTGCTTTCAATCCTGGGTAGTTTGGAACAAGTGGTAGATTTTGGTTCTGCATTTCATATGCCTAGCTCATTGATGAGACCAAATACCTGACAAGAAGCAACTTAAGACAGGTGTAAGCGGTCCATCATGTGAGAGGATGCCAGTTCCCCATGGCAAGGAACTTGTGGTGATGGAGGCTCTATGCTAGCAGAAGACTGATTGGGATGCTTCACTTCCTACCATCTCAGCGGGAAGAAAACAGAGAGGAAGAAGGAAGTAGACCAGGTTATGAATGTCAAGCTGCACGCTAATCATCAACTTCCTCTGGCTAAGCTCCTTCTCCTAAAGGTTGTGAAACCTCCCCAAAGAGCACCAGCAAGTGAGGGATCAAACAAGCCTGTGAGGGACATTTCATATTCAAATCATACCACCCATTAAATTATATCAAATGTCTGCCATTTCTCATTTTCAGAGTAATGAAATCATCAGAAAAATAAGAGAAAGTACAAAAACAAGGCTTTGATCTGTTCACTGGTGGTGTGGAGCTGAGACTGGGTAAGACCGGGAAGGATTGGGCTAGAGAGAGTACTGTGTGGTCATCATGACAAACAGCACTGGTTTCTCCCCCAAGTAGCCTCATCTTGGAGACACAGCAACTGCGGTAAGTACAGTTTGACTTTAACAAGTGAGTGTGAGCGTGATGTGAAGCAAAGATTCTAAGTCAGCGAGGAACTCACAGCCATGCCCTGCTGCCTTTCCCACAGTCGATCCAATTTAAGAGACATGGGAATCTGGACATCTTTGCTGAAGTCATCTGGAGCCAAGCCCACCTGCTAAGTCCCTGTGCACTTGTTCCTTGGTCCTTGGCTTGGAGGCCTATCTCTTATACAGCACAACACACAGACTTTATGGATGTTGCATTATTTTAATTTTCTGATATTTTAATTTTTGTATGAGGCTGATTTGTTTTACAATTGTTGATTAACTATTACCACACAACATTTGAAGATGGAACTCTGTTGTAGCGCTAGATAATTTCTCAAGGAGCAACACCCACATATACAAAATCATCAAATATAAATATTCAACTGTATTTCACATAGTTAATTAATCCAGACTTAGGGTCACACAGAATTTCTGTTACTATCTCATTGTTAAAATGAAGTTAAAGATTCGCATCTGAAGCTTTCAGAAGCATTTCTGGTTCATGCCCTCCATCATCTGAATATTAATAGTCTTTAAATAAAAAATATGAGCCTCCTCTTCTCTTGTAATTAAAGATCCTGCCTCCACTCATCAGTAAATAATATCAACTTCTAGGTGAATGCAAACAAATAAAAAGTTTTGTTTTGCACATTTTGGGACAGGAAGAGAACATACTAAGAACAAGAAAACATTTGCAAACCCCCACATTACCACTTTCCCCCTCATATTCAGCAGCCAAATATGTGAATTCTTCTGTAAATGCCCTCAGAAATTACATGATAATGAACCAAAAAAATGCAGTGTTTGGGACTTTGACACTTCTCCAATAAAATGTTATGTAAGCAGTAATTTTTGTCACAATAAAAAAATAACGAGAGTATTTACATTAGCTAAACAAGAAAAATGACAAGCATTTTATGTATGTGTATACACATGTTCACATACATACCTACCCATACACACAAACATACATAAATGGACCATGTTTCCTGGAGTCAGCAAAGAAAGCACTTTTTCGGTGTTAAGTGTAATATTTTCAGAGGTGAATTGGAAAGATATAACATTTTGTTTTGTTTGTTTTGTTTTCCAGACAGGGTCTCATGTAGCCCAGGCTGACTTCAAATTCACTCCATAGCTGAGGCTGGCCTTGAACTCCACCTCCAAAGTGTGAAGATTATAGGTGTAGCCCCTACATGCACCTGTAAATCCATTTTATATAGATGATATTAATCATATTTGGAGGTGCTAAGAAAGTGATAATTACAGCATCCTTCAGATACCCATAGATTGCTATCTCCGTATGTTAGAAGTCACCAGTAGGGAGCCCACATGGGCAGGAAGATGTCTGCACTCATTTTGTGGGAAGGGTCACACAGGAAGCTATGTGAATCTGTCCTCTGCTATCTGAGGCCCATGACCAAGCCACTACATGGTCTTCACATCAGCACGAAAGTTACCCCCAAGAAAGCAGTTTATAAAAACAAGCACCGAAAAACTAGACAAAATTTTCACCATCATCTGCAATCTTTAGCCTCAACATGAAATTTAATCATTAAAAATTCTGATACTAGGATTCCAGATGACCCAAGTTTTCAGTTACCTTGTTTATCATTGGCACTTAAAAAATAAGTCAGAAAATAATATGGCTTCAAGTGGACAAATAAATATGAAATTGTTAAGGAAGTCTTTGCATTATCTGTTGCTTTCTTCTTGTTTTGGTCCCAAAGATAATTTCTCTCCAAGTTTTCTAATAAGTTCTGCTAAGTCTTCTGTGTTCTGAGATTTTTCTTCAAGGAGTTCATAGCGGAGACTTGAGATGTCTTGCTTAATTTCCTTCAGTTCCCCTGTGAAGAGCAGGGTGAATAAGTCAGCTCTAAGTAGAGATGCCCATGATTCTGAGATTGGATAATATCAGTCCTCTCTTCTACAATCTGAGCATGTTTCTATTTTCTCAGGGAAGTATTTCATGGATGAAGAGATCATAGCAATACTCGGTCTGCCTCAGCTGCGCTAAAAGGAAGGACTGCAGCATTGGGTAGCCATCCCTCACCTTTCCTGCCAGTCCCCCAAGCTCCCATAAGAATGGCAGCCTTTGGGCATCTGTGAAGAGACAGCCTGCTCCCTGAAGGCACTGGGACGTGATGAGAGCCTGGGTCATTCACCCCCACCCCTGCAGGTTCATCTTCCCACTCCCACCTCTCCAGTGCTCCCTCAGCTCTGCCTCAGGCCCAGGTTCTGGTTGGGTTCTGTCCTGTGTTCAACTCACCTTCATTCACTTCATCACTCTCCTTATCGATCTGGGCTTGTAGGACATATCTTTTAATGAGCCTCTTCATTATTTTCTAGACAAGAAAAGGAGAAAACCACCTCAGTATGGACTTGTGTGCATGACAGCTCGCTCATTTAGAACCTGACCATGGACTGCCTTTCTTTAAAAGTGATAGCAACTAAATTCATAAAAGATTTAGCTCATGGGGAGGACATGCTTTTAAATTTTGTTTTTCTTATGAAAGCAATTTTCACACTACCTGGGCTAATGGCTCAATTGGTTAATTCCTGAGAAAGGAATAATTATAGAACAAGAAATCTGTTTCTTGAAGCCCATTGTATTATTTGAAAAGCACTGCAGGTCAAATCAATGTGTAGTTCTTATTGTGGAAATAGAGAGTTAAGCAATGTGCAGTTGTCTGTGCCCCATACCCATCCTAGCAAGAAATGTAGCCACTGTGATTTCATAGTTGATATTAATTTATTGCTTGCTTGCTTAAATATGGTTTGTCTCATGCCTGGTTTATATATACAACTGCTGTGTGCATTATACATATGTTTATATGACATTCAGGAGACTCAGCAACTGTGCAGAAAGTTCCAGATAGACATATCACAAAACCAAATTTACCACATAAGCCAAAAATTACATGGTGAATAATAAAGCTATATATTCAAGAGATTCATCTAAGGATAGAATCTGGTACATAATCTGATTATAATCAGGATATAATATAATATATAGTTTTAGTAGTACTACTTAAAGTAGCAGGAAAAGAAACCTTAAATGTCCATCAATAAGGAATTATTTGAACAAATTATATATTTGTAGAAAAGAATACCATATGTCCACTAAAAGTAATAGGAATACATATTTCACAGAGTGAAAAGCACAGTCTACAGAATTACTTATCACACTATTAAATCATTTATATTAACATTTATAGAATACTAACATGTAAAATTGCATACATAAATATACATATAGAATCATATGATAGAATATTCACAAGTAAATGGTCTTTATTTAGTAGTAGTAGTAGGATATGAAGTGAATTTTGTTGCTTTTGTGTTTTTTGTAAGTACAGCCTTTTACAATGAACTGTAGGCTGTAGGCCCCATGTTCACTCATGTATCCAGCATGTAGAAAGTGCCTGATACATGGTAGTTACTCAGTAAGTATGTGCTAATTGAACACACCAGTTTGATGTTGAAAAAAAATGACATTTCTTTTTAATGAATCACATAGTTTAAAATCTACGTATTATAAATATTGAGTCTTATTTTGTTAAAAGTTCATGCTTACCTGATATTGTCTTGGAGGATTATTGAAACTATTTAAATGAAAATCTTCAGAGCTCCTTATACTTGACTGCTTATTGTGTGCCAACTATAATTCAAAGAGAATTATAAATTATTTTTATTTTAAATAATGTGTGAAATTATTAGTATTTATGTGAGCTGCTATATATATATGCATATCCATATGTGTACTATGATTTTATGTTGCCTAATAGCCTCTTTTCCAAGACAGAAATGTCTGGTCAGGGGTGTGAACCCCCTCAGTGACTGCTAGAGATTGTGTGAGGAGGCTCCTAGTGTAACCTTCATGTAAGAGTGATTCTCTAGCTTTCCCACCGGCACAGCTATGGTGGAGGAGGATCTGGGGACAGTATGATGCTGGTTCCAGAAGTTCACTGGAGGGCCAACTACAATACCCACACCAGCCCTAGGGTCTCACCAGACCCTGAAGAAACATGGAGAGGAGACTTTGTCATCAGTAGAATTCAGGTGCCAAGAAAGCACTAATTAATACAACTAATGGGGGGATTGTATATTATCTATTCCAGTAGCACTCACTATTCAAATATAATGCCATCATGTCGGCAGCCTTCAAGCACGTAAGAATTAAGGCAGTATGTTCTAAATATAGTGACAAACTGCATTAATATGCTAAAATGATGATTAAGAACTCTAATGCATTTTCTAGAGAGAAATGCTTTTTACAAATAAATAAAGGAACTTGAATATCTCTAAATCTGGGTGTTTTGGAGACAAACTGTCTTCCAGGGGAAGAAGAGTTCCAAGACTGTCTGCAAATAGTCATGATTTGTATGTTCTCGTGACATCTCAGGGCGATCAGGAAAGTTCATTGAGACTCAGCTAAAACCTTCCTCTAGCTTCAAAGCACTGATGCCCTAGTGGCACATGCTGGCTTTAGACAGCTGTTTCTACACATCTGTCTGTTGAACAGCATATGGTGAAGGTCTTCCCCATGTAAATGAGCTGCTAGGCTCACTTCATGGAAGAACATTGCTAATTATTGTCTAGAAGAATTATAATCATGAGATTCACATATGAAGACTGATAAGAATCATGAAAACAACTTGTAGGTTTTAAAATAATATTTAGATAATATTTTGGTAGCTCACTGTCATTATCTCTTTTTAAAAATGTCAGCAAAGAAGACCACATATACTTGGACTGCAGGTCACTGAGAAATCAAGCTGGAGCTGAGCTGGAAACCTCCTCCCTGTTAACCAGCTGACAGAAAGCTGGAAAAATCTACGGCTGCATGCAGCCTTATGGGAGAGAGAAGTCATCAATGGTGGTGAACAGCAGTGAACCTTGCAAGCCTTAAGACTGACCAGTCAGGCCAAATGTGCCAACTGGGGCAATAGTGGAGGAAACCAACTGCTCTCTAATTGGACTGGAGGCCCACCCCACAGGAGGAAATGCATGCCTGGTACTGAAGACCCTAGTCAAAAGCCTATGGCAGGGGAGGTCATGGAACCCTAGGAGAGTAATGCCTGCTACTGTCTGGCTAAATACATATATTAAGCCCACCAAACTGTCTTATAAGCACTTTTTTTAAATGTTCATACCCACATAATAATGCTACTCTCATTTTTAGCTAGAGCGTTTCTCTTTTTCAGATGGTGGTGGTAAGTGGGATAACCCAAAAGATACCATAGTGCTGAGAAGAAATGACAGTGGAGTGTTCATCACTGGGACATCTCTGTCAGACTTCCTGAGACTCAGGGTCTATTGTGGAAGAGGTGGCAGAAAGATTTTATGAGCCAAAGGAAGGATAGGACTGCTTACAATGAAGACTTCCAGACATAAAGTGTCCTTGATGTTTATGACTTTGTAGTGCCTGATAATACCTACACAAGACCTTCATAATAGGAGGAAAAGATGACACTGAAACAAAATAGAGACTAATTGAGAGGGGGGAGATATAAGGAGGTGGGGAGGGAATTATGATGGCTAATGTCTGTAATTGTGGAAGCTATCAATAAAAAGTTTAAAAAATGTGATCAAAAAAATTTCAGCAAAATATCATATATTTTACTTATATTGATTTTAATAGTTAAGATAAAATTACCTAGTTAATGAAAAATGGCAGTGCAGGGGGATGTAACAGAACACTTGGGGATGTGAAGATGAGTTCTGCTGGGGTTCTGCTGCACGCTCACTGTGGAGCACTAGGCACGATGCTTAGCCTTGCTCTGTGCCCTCAGCTAATGAGAGGAATAGTCTCCTCAGTTTCTATCAGCCCTTTCTCTAACCCATGAATTCATTCAATGTCAGAAAGCTTCAACATTATATTTTATAATCTGTAATGGAAATAATTTATAATCTATAATAGGAACCCTAACTTTTAAAATATTTTATTTATTTGCAAGCAGAGAGAGAGAGTGAGTGTGATAGAGAGAGAGAGAGAGGGCACATCAAGGCCTCCAGCCACTGCTCACAAACTCCAGATGCATGTGCCACTTTGTGCATCATGGGTACTGAGGAATCAAACATGGGTTATTAGACTTTTCAAATAAGCACTCTTCTTCACCCTTTCTCCCCACTGTGAGATGGCATGGAGGGTTAGGACAGATCCATAATCCAAGGATAAAGGGAATCTTTTGGGACTGTATCTTTTATTTATTTACCACCTACTGAAGAACTCCCAGCCCCATCTAAGTTAATCACTAATCTGATTACTTTCTTTTATTAAAAGCTACCATACATCATACCATGCATCATACGGGTGTTCATGGTCATAGAAAAGTGAAAAAAAATCTGCTTCTTTAGAACCTCTCAGAAAATAAAGTTGTGGTCCTTTAAGGCTCATCCAAGGAGGTTAGTTCCACTACCCAGTTCCCAGGCCTCTAAAGATCATCTCCTCCTTCACCCCACACGTTGTGAAGTCCCACAGCTTTTGTTTCATTTGCTCTTTCCATTCCCACCTTCCAAAACCTTGTTTGCCTGCCTCATGGCCTGGCCACTTTGCTCCTTCAGATTTTAGCTTAAATCATAAGCTCCCCAGACAAGATTATTTTGACTTCCCATGAGAATATACATCCTGACCAATGGAGCCAGGGCATTTTTTTCCACCTCGCCCATGACAAGAGTGGCAATGCTTGTACTCACTGGCTCAGTTGCATGCATACTGCCTGTACTGTTCTAGGATCAGCAGAAGTTTATCCCAGGGTTGCTAGTGTTAGTACTTTCACATGGAGGGGTTCAAATATTGTTGTTTTGGACAATGAGAGAGGAGTGGCCTTTTGGTCACCAATGAAGTTCATTTTGTTTCTGGACACTTTCTTATAGAGATGTGTGCAACCTGGGATCTAAACCAGTTGACTGCAGATTAGCTGCATGGTAAGTATACATCAAAGAGAGCTGGGCAGATGGCTCAGTGAGTAAAGGACTTACCATGCTAGCAAGAGAACCTGAGTTCAGATCCCTAGCATCCACAAAACAGGCCATGCACAACTGTAACCACAACCCTGGGGAGAGCAGGAGAAGGAATCCCCGGGGCTCACTGGAACAAGCAAATTCTTGATTACTAGGTTTGGTGAGAGACCCTATCTCAAAGAATAAGGTGAACAGTGCCCAAGGAAGACCTCTGACTGCTAGCCTCTACACACATGTGCACATACTTGCATGCACATGCACACATACACACACACATGCATGCACACACATACACAGACATGCACACTAGCAATACTCAGGTATATACACAAAAAATACATCTCTAATACAGGGAATCATTTAAGGCATGAGACTGACCCCTTACACACTTAGGAAGATGAGAAAACACAGGAAATGCAACAACTCCAGGACACGCAGAAGAGGGTATCATGATTGTGTGAGAATGCTGATTTTCTAAGCTGTTCATCTTGATACTTTAGTGATGGAAGCTCCACCATGGCCCCTCACAGCACTCCTCTCTCCTGCTCACACTCGGGATATTATCAACATCTCGGTCTGGACAATTCTCTGGTGCTGGGAGTGTTCTGTACATTACACAGCAGAATCCATGGCCCTCACCACCAGGTGTCTATATCAGCTTCCTTCTGCTGTTGTGACCACCAAAAATATCTCTGAATTAAATGCAGCCTTAGGTTGAGGGTCCTAAGCAAAATTATGCCAATCAAGATCTACTAATATAGTTACTGGTTTATGAGTAAGCAGTCATTTGAATCATGCTTTTTGACTAGTTCTATTTTAAGTTGAAAATATCAAGCTTTGTACATAAACAAAAATTCCAGTTTTTTACCACGCCATAGAAATTAAATAAATGCTTATTTTAAGAATTGAAAAGTACAGCGAAATAATATGTAAGAGGAACTGTATCCAATGTGCAAAGAAGCATTATTACCACTTGGTGGCAGAAAACCCTAATTTATCATCTATCTCAATGTACAACTTAACTTTTAAAGTCTGGCAAGTCATAATGGTAACATTTTTTGCAGCTTTGTTCACAAGGAAATTAAATTGGCAGCATGAATTGTATTTAAATTTTAGAGATTTGGGCATTTATAGTGGAAGCAGAAAGGCCTGAATGCAAGGTTTGTTCTACTCTGTAAATATGTACTTCTGGCGGCCTTGACTGTTCCTTAAAAAATAAAAATAAAAACCTTCTATCCCATCATCTGAAGTCTTTTTTTTAATTTTTTTTTGCGATGCTGGGGGTCAAACCAAGGAGACTTGCAGATGTCAGGCAGGTACAGTGGCACTAAAATCCATTCCGATCCCCTTCCTGCATCCTTGATGCTATTTTTTGTCATTTCCTAAAAATGAGATTAATAGTATTTTTCACTTTGTAGCTTATTATAGGATCAGGGTGAGGAACACTAAATAACAATTTTGTTATTCATTTGGAGAATAGCAAACTTCTTTGAATATTTTTACATTTCTGTAAGTCTCTCCTTTCCCATAAGTATGGACCTGCCAGGAGCAAGAAACACAGCAATGAACTGAGAAGGTCTAGGCATCCTAGCCCATCGTCATAAACACAGATGGGAAGCGGACACTTGCTCTTCAGCATTTGTGGATTTCTTGCTCTAGAAGCAAGTAGAAAAGGAATGGAACTTTGGCTCTGTCACTTGTCTGAAATGGAAATCTAGACAAGGTATTTCATTTCTAGATGCTCAAAAGTCTTAGGTGCCAAATACAGAAAATAATACTACTTACCACTGAGCTAATTTGAAGATAAAAAGGGGCATAGAATCTGTAGTAGTCTACCATTGCCAATGTCTGTTTTTTATTGTGCAGAAGGATAAAATCCGTTATGAGGTTTGAAGTCTATGTGGATGTATACTGCATATACTTGGCCAAATATTGCCTTTGACTAAACTGTCCAAGTCCACAACTCAGTAACTCAGAAAATGAAAAAGTGTTCCCCAGAACTAAATGACCATTGGAATCTCCTGTGGTCTTGCTAACACACACACACACACACACACACACACACACACACACACACACACACACACACACACATTTCCAGGCCCCTCTGCTGGATTGTTACTCATTAGAACTGTAGAAAAATAGGGAATTTTCACAAGGTCATGTGGACAGCCTCCCCTCCTCCCCCCAACTGCTCCACAACATACCGAAACAAAAAGGGTTGTAACCACTACTTTATGTGCTTGATTCTTCAGACAAGTTTTTAAGCATAGCTTCTGCCCTAAGTGATGCCTAAAAACACAGTACCTAGATAATCAATAGAAGATATTCACATGTAATCCAGTTCAGAACAGGCATAGCACCTGCCATGGAGTAAACAGACTGGGTGGGGGCGGGGTTCTGTTCTGAAGCTGCAGAGTGAAGTAATCCAAGAAGAGAAGTCATTCTGCATTTCAGGTTTTGGTGTACAATCATGAATGGCACAGATTGATTTTAAACTTGGGCTCTCCTTTTACACTGACTATCTGAAAAGCTAATGCTAGCCTCCATCAAATCCAGTGACCATTAGAATTAAAGCCTGTGATGGGAGATAATGAAAAGGTCTGCTTGCCTTGTTTTGGAAAGTATTTTTATATGGCTCACCAATTGATTTCTATGGTGTCCTGGAACAGACATGACGGCAGCATTTGTACCTCTAATTAAATACTGTGACCTTCAAGAAGTCAGAAAGAAGCCCTAGGTGAAGTAGAAACTGTGTCATCTGAGAGCTTGAATTTATGGAAAACAAAGCCAAAGCCATGGGAATTGAATATTCCATCAAGACCTCAAATCATTAACACTGGCAAAAGTATTTTGAAATATAATGGCTTGTTTAAAAATATATTTGATCAAATGGAATGAAAAAAATAAGGCAATGAATGGAACTGGAGATCATCATGGAAAGAAGCAGGAATAAAAACTCAGATATCACATGTATTCTCTTGTATGCAGAGTCTAGATCGTGTGATGTGTATGTGTCTGAAACCAGTGAGACTGGAGAAACAAGAGCAAACTGTACAACATACATCTATGAAAATATTACAATCAACCCCATTATTTTGGATGTTAATATTTAAAATGAAATAAGAAAATATTTCCTCCAGAACAGTCAATATATCATTATATCCAACCTATATAAAATGTGCCTCAAGTTTACCACAAGCTAGCATAGCAAGGGATCTAAATATTTGTGTTAATTTGTGCCTCCAGGAACTAAATGTCAACAATAGCATTATAACACTCAGAATTACATGAATAAACATGTGACATACAGAAAAGGGGTTTAATTATGACATATTCACACAGGCATATCATGTGCTCTGAAAATATGTCCCCTCTTTTGTTTCTCCCTCCCCCTTCTTCAGCTCAGCTGGGAAAGAGGGAGAGATAAAATGACCAACCATCTGAGAAAGACAGGATGATGGTTAACACTATCAACTTAACAGGTTCAAGAATCAGTTAACAGACAAATTTCTGGGCCTGGTGTGAGTTTCTAGACTGGATTAATTGAGGTGAGAAGACCCACCCTAACTGTGGCCTGCACCACACCACGGGTTGGGGAAATGAGCTGACCAAATAAAAGAAGACATTTACTGAGCACCAGCATTGATTTTACTCTGCTTCCTGACTATGGATGCAATGTGACCACTGGCCTCACCTCCCCACTTCCATGCCGTCCCCCACCATGACATACTGTATTCTTTAGAACTAGAAGCCAAAGTAAACACTTTCTCCATTAAGTTTCTTCTTGTCAAGTACTTGGTCACAACAATGAGAAAGTAACTAATATAGAACATTAGTATGAGAACTGGGATCATTGCTGTGATAATCCTGACCATGTGGTGTATGTGTCTTTGGATATGATTAAGGGGGAGGGGGTGTAACTTTGGTTTAGGTAATCCCAACAGTGCTATAATCAGAATTTAATGAGACACTCTGAATGGAGTTTGGAAGACCAGATGTAGTTTATGTTATGTTCTTACAAAGAATTTGGCTGAATTTGGCCCTTTTCCTGAAAACTCAAATGGTGAAGGAAATCTACAGACAAGATAACATTCATTCTGTGTCATAGATACTGCTCACTGCTCTGATCCAGATATACAATGAGAGAGAAAAATATGTAGAGCAGAAGATATGAAAAATAATGCTGTTGACAAGAAAAGGATTTTGGGTTTGAGTTTAAAGTTACAGACAAGGTAATTTCGAAAGTAGTTGTTAATTGTTAACAAGATTAGCAACATTAAAGAGAAACCTCACCTCAAACTCTGCACTGAAACAACAGGAAAGATGTCCTGAGAGCAAGACCCTATCAATGTGAGACTATATTTTGTGAAAATGTAAATTCTTTGGCAAGGAGTCTATATTGTTAATGCTGCTCAAAGGGTTCCTTGAAATCAATTGCGCAGGGAAGTGTTCCTTCAAGGTCAGCCTGGAAGGTACACAGAAGCTGATGCAACTGTCATCTGTGGTGGCCAGACTTCATCCCAGGGTGACAGCAGAAACTGGCAACATTGCCCATATGCTACTAGTTTTTCAGGCATGAAAGATACAGGAATGAGAGGCTCATGGAACCTTGAGCTCAGGTTCCAGAGAATTGCTGAGACAATTGTGAGTTAGCGTGTGCCTTGCAAAGTGTTTTGTTCTATTTACATTAGATATCCTTAGAGACTGTAGTAACTGAAAGTGAGGAAACTCGTGTCGAAGAAGATATGCAATTTGTTCAATTCTTAGCTGATGAATGATGGGAAAATCAAGATGATGGCCATGATGACGATGATGATGATGGTGTGTGTGTGTGTGTGTGAGAGAGAGAGAGAGAGAGAGAGAGAGAGAGAGTTGCTCACAAGTAAACTCAAAAATGCTAATGCTGTTGCCATTTTGCAAATGTACGCTGGCCTCCAAATTTATTCTGACATGATGACTTTCCATTACACTGCTTTTTCCACTCACTAATTCACTTATTTCAAATTATTTTTTCCAGATGCACCCATTTGCATTAACTGGACTCCTTTCATTTTCTGTTTGTATTCTTTCTCTAGGGCTTTAAAGCCTGGTCTCATTTCCACATCCCCTAGTAACTACTAAACTACCTAGCTATATTTGTTCTTCCTACTCTCTTATATTTACAATAAAAATAATAATTCGGTCGCTACTTTGTGCCAGTTATTGTTACAAAAAATTACATGCATGAACTAATTTAATATCACAAGCCATTCTGGGATGTCAGCAAAATTACTGGCTACATTGTATGGATGAGCAGAGGTCAGTAAAGCAGCATTTCTAAGAAGAACACACCTGTGTGCATTGTAATGCATTATTTATAAAATGTTTGGACTTATTTCTCTGCTTTTTTAAAATGTTTTATTCATAACAGGCATCACAATGAGGTCAGTAGTAGAAGGCTTTGTCTAAAAAGAGCCAGATAATAAATATTTTAGGTTTTGTCAGTCACATATTATCTCTGACACATATTCTTTTATTTTTTCCACAACTGTTTAAAATGTGAAAACAAACAAAATACACATGCTCAGATAAACAACAACAAGACAACAAATACTTAACTGTCAGTTCAAATAAAAACATAAAAATGAGGTGAAGGACTATAGAGATTGCTCAGTGGTTAAGGTGTTTGTCTGCAAAGCCTAACCAGATTCCAATCCCAGTGCCCACATAAAGCCAAATGCACAGAGTGGTGCATGCATCTGGAATTTGTTTGTAGTGGCTGCAGGTCCTGATGCACCCATTCTCTCTCTCTCTCTCTCTCTCTCTCTCTCTCTCTCTCTCTCTCTCTCTCTCTCTCTCTCTCCCTCCCTCTCCCTCTCCTTCTTCCTCTCCCTCCCTTTGTGTCTCTTCATTTCTCTCTCTCTGCTTGTAAATAAGTAAATAAATATTTTAAACAACAAAAAAAAAGCTGAAGACCAAAAGAAGCTGAGGGTGGTGGTTTGCTGGCCCTCCACTACCCTAACTATGCCACCAAACTCTAGAGTGAAATTGGCTCTGTAGCTGTGTTGTGTGCATTTATTTTGTTTCCCCTACCAGTACCCTTCTAAAATGCAATCTAGCTTGACTTGGTATCCTACAGGTAACAAAAACAAAACTCTGAATAGCTAGACTCTTATCAATTTTCAACCTTACACGATGGCTATCTAAGAGGACTAGTGGTTATTTTCATTACACCTTCTTGCTGTTTTACTCTCAGCCCAAGCTGCCCACTGCCGTAGCAGAGTCCCAGACCATAGGAAGTCTCATAGATTCATACATATCATATTTCACAACCTCATGCCAGCTTCCACCAGCCCTTCCTACTTGGGATTCTGTTATTTGAAAATACTTCCCCATAAAGTTCCTTATCTTAGTAAAGCTTCTGGTCCTGGGTTTCCCTTCCCCTAAATCTCTCCTTTAGGTACTGATGTAAAGTGAAGAAGACTTGACATAGTTGTAGCTATGATGGGAAGAAAGGAAGCTGGGAGGTTGGATCAGACAGGACTTAGAGATGTTCCTGGTGCATTACGGGAGGTTAAAATATCCAGTTAAAATACTTAAATGCTTCTCTCCTTACATTCCATGAGGTGCACCCAGCATAGTTCTGGCCAATCAGAACTAATATCAGACATTAGTGGGTGATTCTGAGATTCAGTTAGTGTGTCCCACTTTTCCCTTGAGTTTCCAGCTAACATAATGACAGCATGTGAAGCTGACAGCTTGTGACTATGACAGAAACAATCTAGAAGAATCACAGACACGCCCTCTAGCAACAGGTGCACCCTGTCTGACTCTAGAGAGTTAAATGAGAGGAGCAAACAAAAAATACTTCAATCATCATGATTTAGATATCTTTTGTGTACAACTAAACACAATTCCCACCTAATAAACTGCCCTCCTCTTTGATGATTCTAGTTTCTCTTTTTAGCATTTGTTATTAATCTTGTCATATGTCTGCAGCAACACTAGGAACAGATATCCTTTCATCAAAGGTTTTGCTCCCCCACACTAGGGGCTGATGCATCTCTAAGAGGCATAGTTCATGAACTGTGTTGGACACAGAAGCCATTAAATTCACAGAACCTTTCCCCACAACGTTTTTATTCCTCACAAATAGGATGTACTGCTGGCCATGTGTGCACTCCACCAGAGTTCAGAGTTCAGCTAATACATTCAACCCCTGACGAATTTCACTCTGAATTTGCCTTCTTCACATCACCGGGCTTTCATGTCACTACCCATAAGTATCCTTAAATATGTGCTTGACACATTAAATATGCATAGACTTCTTTTGCAAATGGACCTGGACTTATTCCCCTCTATCAATGACAGATTCTTTGAAAGTTTCTATAGGTCTGTTATCTATTTCTTAAAATTGCTTCCAAACATAAGGATTTTTTTCAGAAAAGATAACTCTAGCCTTAAACACAGCTTCACATTTTCCAATATTATCTTACCTGTTTTTGGTCCAGTGACAATTTTGAAAGGTCTTCGTGGCTTCCCAAAATTCCAAATTTCTTTTCTTCATTTCTCTTTTAAAGATAGATAGTAAAATGAGTCCAATCATGTAGCCATTTACATTTTTCATCCCATATTCTAAAAAGCCATCTGGTCTAATTCCCAGGCAATTTTTAATGAGAGAAGTATATTCTGTTTGCTTTTTTTTTTTCTTTTGGCAAGTGCTTGGACATTTCTTTGGATACTAAATTGTCTCAGGTCGCAGCTCTAATCAAACCTGAAGCTGCGCAATTACTTTAAGTAAAGTAAGGGCAATTCTTCCCACTGAACTCACTGACTCCTGTAAGTCATACAACTGGAAAAATGCCATATGCCATCTTCTTATAAAATTCCTCTGAAAAATAATAATGATAATGCTTACAGAGGGCTTTCAAATTCCCAAAATGGTTTATGTATTTATTTTGTTTAATCTTTCACTCTTTTTATTGACAATTTTAATAATGTATGTAATGTTTTTATTATAATCCTCTACTCCTTTCTTTTATCACTCCTTCCACTGAACACTCTCTCCCAACTAGTTATTTGATTTAATCCTTCTGATGTAGTTCTAATTTTGGTCTCTATGTTATGGGTGAGGAAACTCCAACTTGGAGAGCTTGTTACTAGCTTGAGAACCCTACACAGCAAGTGCCCAAAGGAGCATAATTAAAACACATTTCCCTTCTAGTCAAGGATAGATTTTTTAACACTACAAGAAAACTTCAAATCATTTGGTCCAGTGTCCCACCCAGTCCAGTGCAGGAATCTTCTCTACATTCCTAATATCAGTCATCCAGCATTTATTGATTACAAGAAGCACTCTACTTCCTAAGACAGCAGAGCTCATTCCAACTTTATTTGTAAAACTGAAATTAAACTCTTTATAACTTTAGCTCATTGCTCTGTTTCCATTTTTTGAAGAGATAAGTGTACTTTAATCAAATTTAAGTATTCCTGAGATTCTTCTCTTCAAATTCTTTTTTCAGAGGAAACTACCAGCGCTTTCAGTTCCTAGGGTGACACTAACGCACACCTATTGTCCTTCTATGGATGAACCTGGTACTGAAATACTTATACTTGTGGTGGAGTCCTGTGCCCAGAGATCCCTGGACAGAGAAAGCTTCCTCTTCCAATCCCCATTTACACACAATAGTCACAGTATCTAGAAACTCCCCCCATCTCCATCTGAGCACTATAGCTCATTGATGATTTCTTGAGATTTCATTGCCCAGTGGAATCATCATTACAATTCGTAATCTTCACCCTTTCTTTCTCAAACAAATTACTGCAGACACTGGTTTCCCATAGTGCAAGTGAGCCAGGGTATCTGTAGCCACCAACAACTGGAGATGTTTTACCTAGCTCTATAAATTGATGCTAAATATGAGGAACTTGGAACATAAACAGCAAAATGAGACCAAAAATAAGTCTCCATTTCAATGCTACTCCAGATCCACTTAAGCTTTATTTTTTGAAGCTTTCTTATACTCTTTTAAGTAGAAAATGTCCAGCATGACCCTGATAGACAGTCACCAGCCAAAGGTGGAAGGTGCATGCCCTAGAACGGACCACTTCCTTGTAAAGGCTGTAGCTCAGTGGTTAAGAGTAACAGTCATAGTGACATTACTTTAAGACAGCATGATAAATCATCAAGTCAATTACCTTGTTCATTTCTGCATCTTCTTGGAAAACTTTCTTATGACCCTGGAACAGTGTGGAAATCCATTTTTTGAACTTCAGTAATAGATAAAACAGGGACTTTGGGCTTGGAACCAGATTGAAGGGAACAGGAAGTGTTCTCCCCTCCTCAAAGTAGGAAAACCAAAGTTTGGCCCTTGCAAATTTCCACTCCACGTCTGCATCATCCTGTGAAAATAGACATGGCCATTCAGCAGGGAAACACAATCAAAATGACTGAATGCACCTAGCACAGGGCTGCTACACAGAAGTGGCAATGACTGCAGATGGTTTTTGAGACCCAAGATGAAAACTCCAAGGTTTTACCAAAATGTTGATGCTATACCCACATACCTTTCCCAAAAGTCTCTTTGAATTTTTATCAGGTTTACTAGACTTCTGACTTCAAAATTTGTATGTGCTTATAAATACTCTGTAACATATTAATGTGTTTTCCTTCATTCCAAAAACAAGTATACAAAATTATTTAATTACCTACTCTGCAATACATTACTTATTCACTCAGGAAACAGACAAGACCTCTAGATTAAACATTCACAGTTCCTGATTAGAGAATTGGCCAGTTTTGAACATTCCAAAATTATTTGGAATTAATACTATTTGTAAGCACTGATTTCTTTTTTCAGGAGTTGAAACAGAGTCTTGCTGCATGGCCCAGGCTGGCCTAAAACTCCTGGTTATCTGCCTGCCTCAGCCTCCCAAGTGCTAGGTTTACAGGCATGAGACATAAAACCTGGCTTTAAAAAATTATTTTTGATAGGAATAAAAATATAGTATTTCTAGTTTTCAAAAAGCAATAATAAATAAGACATTCCTTATGCCTCTCTGACCCACCATATCATGTAAATATTGCATTTAAAAGCAAAGTTAAAAATTTCTAGGTTTTTTGGGCTGGAGAGATGGCTCAGCAGTTAAGGCACTTGCCTCCAGTGCCTAAGGCCCCAGGTTCAATTCCCCAGGACCCACATAAGCCAGACCCATAAGGTGGTGGCCCTGGTGTGCTCTCTCTCTCTCTCTCTCTCTCTCTCTCTCTCTCTCTCTCTCTATCTCTCTGCTTGAAAATGAATAAATAAAAATATTTTTTAAAAAAATTCTAGGTTTTTAAAGTGACAATGATGAAACAAACATATCAGACAGGGAAGAGCAAAGGATGGATAGCCAAAGATCCATATTTCATTCCATTGATTATTTGGTCCCTAGAAAAGTCAAAAGAGAAGACACAAACTTAGAAGATTGCATATACATTTTACCTCAATTTCCTGGAATGAACTGTTGATCATTGCAATTAACATGTTTAACAAAACAATGACCATTGTAACATTGTAGACTCCATATAGAACATATCCGATGTTTTCAATGAACTTGTGATTATAGTTGATGACCACTGATTTCACTTCAGAAAGTCCAAATATAGCCCAAAAGAGTGTCTTAAAACTTTCCTCAACTCTGGAGAGAAAAAAAATAATATAAAGAAAGAAATACACTATCATATCACAGTACAATTGAGTTGATTCAGTAACCTTACAATTTACCAGGTAGGTATTTAGAAAAAAATTGTTTAATTTCCTATTTCCTTCTGGAAAAATAACCTTATTTCTAGGATTGTTGTAAGGATGAGGTTATATTGTTCATAGGAAGTATATAGCTTAATATTAGGTACTGAGCAGCTACCCAATAAAGACTATCACATAATTTCAAAACCACCACAGATATTAACATCTTAATGATTGAAAACTTTAACAATGGAAAAGTTAAATGCATTACTTAGCAAAAAATAATATAATTTTAGAGTCCTTTTAGATTTATGGATCATCTATACTTCTAGAAATGTGTAACAAATAGAGGAAAATATGCATCTTCAGGGAGATTGTGGCAACAGAAACATAGACACAGGTACCCATATCACTGATGTCCTCTGGGTAGGAATTACAATGCATTAGACATAATTATTGATCGGAACTAAGCCCATATGTTTAACTCAACTGCTTTCATTTCCCTTGGGGAAAAAACCTGCACTTTAGAGGAATCTGAAAAACAATAGTTTATGCTCAGTTAGTGTTTCTCCTGGTAAAACTAAAGATCTAGCATTTAAATAATCCATGCCAAACACAGTTTATTAAAAAAAAACACATGTGTCCATGGTGAATATGTTCTAGCTTCTGTCATTATTGATAACTCAAATCTCTTCAATAATAAGGTCTGGGAAATTGAATTAGGAATGTGCTGTCCTTGTATCCAGTGCCCCAGGAGTCCCCATTAAACAGGAAGGCTCAGGAAATGCTGTTCAGTGAACAGGGGTTTTTAGATCCTGGCTTTTGCATATGTTAGCACCTGGAGAAGACTTTGCAATTAGTTTACCTTTTGTGAATTTTGGTTTCTTCTTCTGGGAAACTGAAGATAATAAATAACATTATCCATGAGAGTATTGGCCATGATATCTGGCTCTAAAAATGTTGGCTATCATTATTTAATATTAGGAAGGTTCCTACATGTTAGTGTACTTCCAACTCATCACAATACTTTTGTTTTGCAGATGAGGGACTGAGAGACAGCCTTTCTGAAGCCTGGATTTAAATGAATACTATTAAAGATATCTTTTCAAAAATTCAATTTCCATCATCAAAACATTTGAGGTCACATACGTTGTGAAGGCTTCATTTTGTTTTGCCCCAATGTAATAGGAGTAGAGATTGAACATTCCGATCATGAAAGCCACGAACACCATGATGAAAATGACCATAAACTTGAAGATATCTTTTACTGTTCTTCCAAGTGATATTTGCAGAGGTCCAAAGCTTTCATTTGCTGGTAATATATAAGCTATTCTGGAGAAACTTAAAACTACAGCAATCGCATAAAGACCTTCAGATATAATTTGAGGATCGGAAGGGTCCCACTTTATCCTGGCTAGGAAAAAAACAAAGACAAATATTATGATAAGTTTCTTTAAATTGTTTATGTAAGTTCTTTTCTGAAAAAGAATATAAATTATATTACTTAACTCAGTTCATAATTGGACTTGTCTGATCACGTGGGGGCATACAAGTGTATACATATCTGTGCAAGTGTGTGGGGGGGTACATATAAAGGTCAGAGGTCTAAATGGGGTTTCTTCCTCAAACATCCTTTACCATTGAACATGGAGCTCACTGATTCAACTATATTAGCTTTCTCACAAACCCCAGGGATTCTCCTGTCTCCTCTTCCCCAGCATTGGGATTACATGTGCATGACACTATGTCTAACCAATTTTTAAATCATTGATTTATATTTTTTTTTGGTATACAGAGATTTTTAGTTGGCATACAGAGATTTAGGTATCATTTATTCTGTTACATTTTGTTTTGTTGATCCCATCCTCCCTCCTATCCCCAACTCCCCTCTCCTTTTTCCCAAACCCATTCTCCTTCATTGGCCAGTGAAAATGAACATACACTTCACAAAAGAATAAACACACACACACACACACACACACACACACACCAGAAAAAAACAATAGAAGAGTCCCATGCTCAGTATCTGTAGATCAATTGATCAACTGTCCATATTAATAGTTGTATATCAAACAAAGAATTTATGCAATTACTCCTCTTAATTTTATTTCTATCACTTTAAAAATGAGATAACATTGTTTCTATGTCTCTCATCTGTTATGCGAAATTCAGTAAGTTCACATATGTGCAGTGTTACAAAAGTGCTTGGCACTTAATAAACTCTAGCATTTATTATTCAATATTAAACTATAATTAAACTATAATGTCACTTATGATTCATGTAATACTTGGGCATGCTTGAAGTTATTTAAAGTTACTAGAAATAATTTTATTGGTCATCAAGTCTATTTATACCACAAAATTTTTCTATAATTCATTAATGAATTTTTCCGGCATTTTACAACAGGTCATCAAAAACCCAATTAAGAAACCATTATGAAGAAAAATGTAAAACCCTGTAATGAGAAAAATATGATTATAAGTTTATATTTGCTAAGAAGTGGAATTAGGCAACAAAGCAAGAAATTAATAAATGCATTTTCCTTTTTACAGTGCTTTTAATAGAAGCATTCTCTATAAATAGAAAGATATCTTTGAGTTTTAAAATTTCTGTTTTTAAAAATCCGTAAAGATAGAAATACATCCTAATAGTTCATAAGGAAAAGGAATCATTGTGTGATATAGACAAACCCTTTAGTTCTATGTTGAATCCATTTCCTATCAGAGGGTTTGAATACAGAAATTATATATTTTCTCAACATGGGTTTAAATGGAGGTATTTTTCACCAGCTAATAATTGACTCTAGTTCCATCCGTTGACACGTTTCTTCTAGGGAGGTAGAATAACTGTCAGATTGTCAACATATAATGACTGATGGGGTCCACTTGTATTGGGAGTACCCATATTCTCCTAGAAATTCTCCTCTGATCTCCACTGAGGACTCTCACATGATCAGTGACTTGCTGTCATCACCGCCTGACCTTATTGAGAAAACTGGAAAACTGTACTGATTCATAAATGTATGAAAACTGAGGTGTGATGCTGCCCAATCCTGGGACTCAGACCTATGACATCCACCCCAACTTTCACTATTAAAGGTGATGACATGAATTCCATATAAACATTTGGCTTTATTTCCTAACTCATTCAATGCCTGCTCAGGAACTAATGGTTTTTATTTACTGTGAGCATTTCAGAGACTCCAAAAAGTCTTCAGCTTTCAAATAGTTTATGTCTTAAAAGGAAAGAACACTCAATAAGAATGTCCAAAAGTAATATGTACTTATATGTACAAGGCAATGTGTAGATAAATGTTGAGATCTCATAATGATTCAATTAAGCTTATTAATAGATCGATCATCTCACAGCCTTTTATGTGTGGCAAGAACATTTAAAATCTACTGTCTTAGAAATTTCTCCCTATGTGGTTCACTTACAGAATACTAGTACTTGTTCCTTCTGTCTAACTTCAGCTTTTTACCCATGTCCACCGTCTCCTGGAAACACCATTGCTCTCTACTTCTGGGAGTTTAACTTTTAGATTGCTTATGTATGTGAGAACATGCAATTGTCCTGTGCTGGTCTTCTTTCACTCGGCACAATGACCTCAGGTTAATCCATGTTGTCACAAATAACAGGCTTTCCATCTTGTTTAAACCTGAATGGCAGTCTATTGTGTGTACGTACGTAGTGCAAGAGTGAATATTTTCCTTCCATTTTAACATTCCAGTTATTGAACATGTTCAATCAGACGAGTATCAAATGGACTCCTACCATGCATTTAAGATTCTATTCTGTGCTCAGGACAAAACAAGTAATAATCAACAGCAAGTCTGTGCCAAGAAGGGCACATTTGCTCCTTTGTTACCACTCAAAGCTACTCCCATGGAAACATCCCCAATAGAACTTATTCACCTAGTTATTCATTGAACAGTTAAATGAGTACCACATAACATTAGGTGCCAAAGTTTAAAAGCAAAAAAAAAAAATTCTCAAGGTCGTGTAACAAATGAGAAGTCTACAGTACAGTAAGATCTCCACTTAGGTTGCCAAAGACAAACGTATATGGGAATTGGGAGGGTTTTGCTAGAGGATTTCAGGGGTAAGGGATTCTCTTTCAGATATTCTAGTTCTGGAATCACTGTCAGATATGAATTCTTTTTAATAGGCAAGAGAAAAATAAATCTAAGTTAGGCATTCTCATAGTTTGGTAGCTGGCCAATTGACCCAAGAGATAGAGGGAGATTGTTCTTATGCTAAAGAGATGTTTCTAGAAGTAGATAGATCAAAGAAGCAGAAAGCATGATTCTTCAGATACCACAAGTGCTACTAAGTCACTTGATCAGAATTGGGCAAATAACTACTGGTCTCTTTCACAATAAAATACCGTATTTTAGTAATTTATACAGGCAGGTAGCTAACTCACCCAGATTGTAGTATTTCACATTGTCCCCCAGGGTCACTTTCGTCAAGTCCTTCAATGTGTCATTTGCATCAATGATGCTCTGAGCTTTGGAAGCATGCCAAAAGGCCATGAATCTCGCAATGAACGATGCTGCAAAGATGGCCAGCATGCCAAAGTCTAGCATGTTCCACAGCTCAAATAAGTATTCTTTGGGTCCTTGAGTCCAGATTTCTTTACATTCAGCCCATATCATGCCTGCATCAGAGAAGGATTAAAATATCAATTTCATTTCATTCCAGCCTTAGCTATTTCATGAAGCAAAATACATTTGGAAAATCTTGGCCTGGTACACAAATGCCTACAGAATGTACCCCCAACTTTCCTCCCAGCCAGAGTCCCCATAGTCCAGCTGCATCCGTACAGTACCCAAACACAATCAGGCGAGGTTCATCAAGGGTGTAGAAATGAAATGTGTCTTTTTAACTAAACAGTTAAAAGATGCTCACGTGATAACCAAAGCACAAACACTGAGGGTGCCTTTTCTTGGGAGACACGGGACTCTAATGGGGCTTTGACTCAAGGATAGGATTTATTGATGATCTTGACAAACTTTCCTCATTTTAAACAGAGACGTAGAGGCCTCTGACCTAACGTGCCTTCTTCGCTCACTCTTCACTTCCGCTGTGCATCCCCCTTTGAGACAGCCTTTACCACTGTCCTCAGCTTTCTCCCCATTTATTCTCACAGGAAATTTTTCTTAGTAATCTGCATTTCCCTCATTACAGCTAGTGTACATGTTATCTTTGTACCTACATCTTGGAGGACCTTAATGCATATGAGAATATCTTTGCACCATAAAATTAAATTTAAAAATTTAAAATACACAGCCTGTGAAATCAGACTTCAAACAAGTACACTGAGAAACTATATATTATAATAACTAATTATTATGGTGAAACTACTACCAGTTATTTTTTTCGGGTGTGATTATGAGACTGCTCAGCCACACTACCAGCCTCTGTGTGATTATTAATCATATTGTATATACTTCCAAAAACTTAATGTAATGTTGAGAAGTGGTTTTGAGCTCTTACTTCTCCACTAATTTTTTAGTTCATGGCAAGTTATGTAAATTTTTCTCAAGTCCAGCTTTTAAAATGAAGTGATCATACCTACTTATTCCTACTTAACAGGACTGCTGTGTGACAAATAAAACAATATGTGTAAAATTCAAAGTACAGTACCTAGACTTGGGGAAGAAAACTATGTAAACACTGATCACTTACTACTTTGAATTTTGCATAATTGGAAAATATTTCATATTGGCATATTCCTAAATTTGAGGAATATAACAGCTAAAAACAGGTTAAAGATATTCTCTCTAAGATCCTCTCTCCTTCCAGAATCTGGAGGTAATGCACTCCAGCAACAAATCCAAACCTACTTCAACCAAGAAGACCATCATCACCTCCAGTGACATCTGCCTTCTCCCCTTATCCTCAGCAAGCACCCACCTCAGTTATCACATTTCCCCTTCACTTCTACCACAGCATGAACAGAATCCCTGTGGAGTTTAAGAAAATGCCATGGGGGTCTCTACTCTTCAAGAGAATATCCAGGGCTTTTTTCAAATCCAGCATTCAGAGCAGCACAGAGGCAGTGGTTAAAGGAAATGACACCTATGTCACTTGCTTTGAGTTATTTCAAGAGACTATGATTGAATTCATATGTGCTCAAATGAATTTGTAACAGGAAATATCACATTGGGTGGTTGAGTGCACACACTCAAATTCACACTAAAACTGCAAATAGAATCGAAAAAGCTGGAGACATCTTAGTTCTTTTTAGGTTCCTGAGAATCTCAAGAGGGGATGAAGACAGTTTAGGACAACAACCACAGGGAATGAAGTGACATCTGAACACATATATCTAAGTCGTTTCTGAAGCTTTCCCTTCTTCCTCCCACCTTTCCATTTTTTCTTTCTCTTCAAGAAGTAGAATACTTAGCAAAAATGATATCTTACTGCAGCTACAAACTAAAACAAATGCCTCAAACTATTCTGCATTAAGGAAGAGTTTCTGTCATACTTCTGAGCACTCCTGGAAGCTGCTAAGAATGGGTAGAAATCACCCCAACTCCTCTCCCAAGCAGGGACCTCACTGGGACCCAGCCTCTGCTCAAACTCAAATGGATGAAAGGCTGACTGATTGCTACTTGCTCTGTTATCCCTTCAAAGAGGATGTGTTGGTCTATTTCTGCTCTAGAGCAATAGAGAATGAGTCAGTTCCCTCTGCCTTTAAATTTCTCTCAATAGCAACCTATTTGTGTGCTCACTGACTTCTCCAGCACAGGCCGTTGGCCATTAAGCTAACAAAGCTCATGCTTCAAGATGATTAACATGATCATGCACACTAATTTGTCTGTTTTGTCTTCTTTCTCTCAAATGGGGATTCCAAATAAATATATGACTTGTTCAACAATACTGGACCCTTTGAGGAGAGTTTCCCCAGTCCTCTGAGGTGTTGTTCCATGGAGGGACCACTTCCTCTTGTTTGATGTGTTAGCCAAGCACCCTTGTTTGCCAGGGGGAGCCAGTTTTTGGTTGGTTTTTTTCCCTTTCCCCTGTGTATTGTTGCTGGGGGGAGCAATATCTCTGGATATTCTCCCCCACCATGGCTCTTATATTATTTCTACCCCCTCTTCCGCTCAGTACCCCGAGTCATAGTGTGTGAGTTTTGAGACTGCTTTGTTGTTGAGATCTTAAGTATCTCTGGATCTTGTCTCAGGAGGATTTCTTTTCTGTATTTTGCTTAAGAAAGTCTACTTTTACCTTCCTCACCTCTTTGTCCATATTTTTCAATTCTTAGGCATTCAAAAGTTTTATCAACTCAAGTTCAGACTAGATGGGCTGAAAGAAGCTCCATCACTCTCAAAATCCTGTAACATTATTAATATTTCTAGAAAGTTTGGCAACTTTGTCTCAAGAATACAAACAAAAGAAAACAAATACCAATGTCAGAAGCTGAACCAGTAGCCTAACATATGCTATAAATGAATAACTGATTCACAATGTTTAAACATTGAGAAAACTTTCTGGAATAAAATACATAGGATAGCAGGGTAGTTCTTCGGATAAAAATGCTTTCGTTAATAAAATTAAAGGTTAATTTAACATGCTTGGTTCATATTTCTAAGTTAAAAAAAAGAAAATGAATCTAAGTTTAAGTACAAATTATATTGCAATTATGTTGCTGTGGGGAGAATTGCAATAATAAATGAAATAAATATCTATTATCTTCAATCCCCTCATATAAAATTTAATTTTTCAAAATTTGGCGTTGCACTCTTCCCTATAGGTTTTCCATAGAAAATGCTAGCCCTATATAGAAGAAACAAATACCTACTAAAATTTTAACAATATTATCTGAAATTCACTCCAAGCACCATATTATACATGTTATGGATATTAATATGTCAAAAAATTGACTTCTAGCACACAGGCTTAGTTTAATCAGCTAAAGACAAAGGCTTCCCAAAGTCAGCCATAGATTTATGGTCAGGTTTTCATTCTACAGGTCAGTATATTCTCCTTCATAGACTCTCCCCTCATAGAGAATCACAAGCTCCACCTGCTAAAGTCAAGCACAACAGAGCTGCAGCTCCCCCTCTGATGCACACTTATTACCAAGTTCATTTTCATTACCTGTTAACTACATCTCAAGTCTTCACCCCATTCCCTAGGTCAGTTCTTCATCTTCCCACAAGGATCACTTTATGTGAGTCTCAGCCTCTACACTCGCCCTCCTGTTAAGTCTCCTTCTACTTCATAACCACTAGGCCCTTTCTGGAATGTAGTCTCATCACCAACCACTGAACAGCATCCTCTGGCCATTGTGCCACCAATATATCCTCCCACCCACATGCGCAGAGCACCCAGCTGCCAGTTAGGATGACAGCACGTGTGCCAGCTTTGTCATAGGTCCACATTTCATCTCCTAATCTTACCTTTTCCTTTTCCCCCAAACAATCCTGAAAGCCTCAGACTGAAGGTAACATTTAGTGAGGGCTTCCTGCTCCTTCTGCTCCACCTTACTCAGATCTACATGCCCAGACTGTTTGCTCACAGCACTTTAACAACTGCCCAATAATAATATTTCTCAAACTGAGCGTTAATTACTGATTTACTTGTTGACTTGTCCCCCAAGCTCCTTGAATGCACAGACTGCACCTCATTCAATTTAGTGTCCTTATTACCTAACAAAGTACTTAATAGCTATTGAATTTAGTTATAAATATTAAATTGTACCTTTTTTCTTACGTGTTTTGTATTTAACGGCAAGTTATAGGTATAACCAGATACTAAGACAAATAGTGTAGTGATAAGACTGAATTTCTCCTCTTTCACTTACAAGAGAAAGCAAGCCACTTAAAGCTTCATATAATTTTATAAAATAGATGTTATTATTTATAACCGTTCAGAAGTCTGAGGCATAGCGAGATTATGCAGCTTGATGGATGTGAAGTGCTTTGAACAATTCCTAGTATATAATAAATATTAAATAAATATGAGTGGCTATTAGCTTTAGTTTCTATTACATTTCAATGTAAAACCACATGGTTGTTTTCAAACTTGAAATCACAGCTTTCCAAAAATATGCATGGCAGTTTTTCATCCCTAGTGGGGTTTGATTAATGCTATCCTGTTGATTTACTTCCTGTTGTTTTGAAATGCAAATACCAATGGCATATGAGGAGACTGTGACATTGATAATGAACCCACGCAACTGTGCTTTAAGAACACAATGAAAATCTGGTGTGTGGTGCATTGTATCGTGCTGCATACATTTGTATAACTGACATGTGAAAGAATCAGTGTCATTCAGTCCAAATGCTAAGGCTGCAAAAAGCAATGATGACAGAAAATCGGTCGTTACCTATTACCCAGGATATAATGAGCATCTCCATCCATGAGAAGCAGGATGTTTTCATCCTGAACAGCTGTTTTGCATTATCTGTGCTGGTTTCATTAGGAAGGAGTTTGGTGCCTTCAAATCTGTCAGCTGCATTCATGACGAGCAACCCCAGGAAAATGGTGAAGGAGGCTGCATGTGCTACAAACTTCATGAATGGTCCACGCATTATCTTGCCCATCTGCCACAACACACACCGAAAGAAAATCTTGACTTTGTTTGGTACCCTCGACAAAGCACACACACATGAAAGCAAGAATGAAAAAAAAATGCATATTTCAAACAGTGCCTCTAACCCCTGTGCAATCTTCCCAGAAACACCAAAATGCACATTTCAATGTTCTTCTAAAATAATTCTGTGCAATTATGTCATTATGATAAGGACAATAAGTTTACATGGTTATAAACTTTTGGTCACATTCTTCACATATAACATTAGCATTATTTATAGGAGGCAAACTAATCTAGTGGACCTGGCGTACTGAGGAAACAGCAGTGAAAATACTAAGCCAAGTCTCTTTGCAGTGCATAGACCCTTGGTTGTGGTCTCGTGTGTTTCACTGACATACATGCAATTCAGGCTTCAGCTGATGTTGCTGTCTTGGTGATGGTGTGCATTAACTCGTCGAGACTGAGAAGCAAACTCCCAGTGAGGACAAGGCACATCAGAACAATGTGATAGAAGGGTCAACATTTCAGGTTCAGGTTTGTTTCACTCCCTCACTAAATGGGTGAAAATAAGTATATTTCCTAAATTATGTGAAAATAAGATTCTCTATATGGACTATGGGGATGATAAAAGCTACCATGTCTCCATGAGTACAGGATTAATTTCTGTCTGAAATGTAGTTTAGGTAGAGGGGGGATCTAGATTATAACCATTCTCTGGGCAGCCTCTGTGGTGAATAAAACAATATATGTAGGTAGATTTTTTTTCTTAGATTTTTTTCTTTAATTTCTTTCTTGATGGTGTGCCATCTATATGATTTCAATTATTCATTGTTTTATGTGAGATTTTAATCTTATATGAAAACAAATAAAGTTGATCATCAGATTCAGTATCTTCCTCATTGAAAAAACGATTGCAAATCTGAAACAATTGTTTTAAATTTTCAGTTTATCAGATTGTTTTGTGAAAAGTTGAATTAGAAGCAATTACTGCTAGTAGAGACATCCATGGAATGATTCCAACAGGAATAACACACGGCTTTCAATGAGACCCGAAAATGCAAGCAAGCATAACTGAATATAAGATCAAATAAACAGGAAAACCATGAAGGAAGAAAAATGAGGTTGGGGCAGAAAATGGAGTTGAAAAATAAAGATACCCATAATAGAATGGACCACAAGTCCAATAACTCTTGGAGCTTCGTTTAGCTGTCTCAGACATATCTAAAACCAATGTCTCTCATCCAGGGCACTCCGGACCTGGCTTTTCTTACTTCTCCACTAGGTGACTTGCCCTTCAGCTATACTATTCCTTTCTCTGACTTTATGAAAAATTAAAGTGAGCTGGGCATGGTGGCACACCCTTTTAATCCCAGCACTGGGAGGATTGCTGTTAGATCCAGGTCAGCATGGGCTAGATAGAATAAGACCCTAATTTGAAAAAAAATAATTCTATTGTACTAAAAATTTAAAAGCAGACATGAAGTCACATACCTGTAGCCAACACTCAGGAGGCTGGGGCAGGAGCAAACCTAAGCTATATAGTAAGACCCTATCTCAAACAAGCAAACAAACTAACAAACACAATACACACATGTATGAAAATTCATGATGATATCCATTATTTTGTATGTTAATTTTTTAATTGGGGTTTTTAAACCATGTAAACAGGCAGACAAATGAAAGAAAAAATAGATTAAAAATTTATTAATAATGAACTTTACTATGCTTATTGAAAATCTTTAATGGGTATAAATAAAATAAGTTTTGTCTTCTGCTACCATATCAAAAAAGGTGGATTTTTTTAGAAAGGTAAAGTAGTATATTTGAATTCTTATATCTTTTACACTTTATTGCAGAAAACTGGGAGTTTTTTTTTCTTTTTGGAGACAGTTTCTTCTTGATATATAGCCCAGGCTGTCCTTGAACTTGAGATACTCTTGACTCACCCTTCTAAGGGTTAAGATTACAGACATGTGCCACCATACCTGCTATATTTCTCTTCAACGTAAGGAAGGTTTGGGTAATTAGAGATAATGTCCTGTCAATGGACATGAAGAAGTAAGATGAATTGTCCTAGTAAATTTTGTCATCTATATATTCTAGGATATAAGCAAATTTTTCAAAAATAGCTATACAGAGACTATTGAATAAACTGAATAGCTTACCTAGCTAATTTTTGCTGGCAAGTATTAAAATACTTGCCTTTAAATATATACATAATATTCATTTTATTTATTCACCTATGATTAAATAGAAACAGGGTCTCTGCAAAGATGCATAATTTCTCAATTTTGATCTTTATCATCCCATGCATATAGAAAACAAATCTAACATTTTAAATAAATGCATCAAATTTAGCCAAACCTATCTCCCCTTATTTTAAAAAAATCAATCCTATGACCTGTGAATAATGTTGACATTCATCCCTAATGGGAAAAATAACTGCCATCACAGCAGATTCTATACATGAAAAAATACTGGAATAATACCCATTGAACTTGATTATTTGTTTCATGTTTATAAATCAGGATTGAAAACATATGCCAGAAAGAAACACGGCCAGAGAAGAAACAAGTGAAGAAAATCAGATTAATTAGTATTCAATTAAAATTTGAAAAATGTGCCAGTATAAAGTGTGCCATGAATATCCCATATCAAACACCAGACACCAGAAGGCACTAGGCCTTTGAAATCACTGGTTATGGGGAGGGAATATTATTTGTTTTAGAAAAGATGATAATTTATCTGATCAGCAGTGATAGCTGAGGTAATCCCAAAGCTCCCTCCCACTTTTAATTCAGCTTCACTTTCTGAAGTCTCAAGAAATTTTAGTAGAAGCAGAACAGACTACATATACAGATGTAGTTTGTGTTCAGATAAGACCCACTTTTGCAAAATAAAAGTTGTCACACCTATGAAAACTGAGAAAAAGCTTTAATCCCAGAACTCTGAGGCAAAGGTAGGAGGGTCACTGTGAGTTCAAGGCCACCCTGAGACTAAATAGTGAATTCCAGGCTACCCTGGGCTAAAGCAAAGCCCTATCTTGAAAAAAATAAAAAGGAACTTTCTAGAAAAAAAAATCTATGCTGTAAGCTTTGTTTCTAATAAATATTACCATTATCATTTTGGGGTCATCATTCATGTCTCATTTATATGAAGTCAACTTTTGTTTCTTATACCTTTTAAGAGCAAAAAATTTATGATGGTTTTTACTCTCATGAGAAAATGTCCCATTCCCAGCAGTTCATCATAGCTAGAAACAATTAAGACGTTCCTACCAGCTCTCCAGCATGAGTCACTTTGAGAGATTCCTAAGTGGTTAAAATGCCAACTACTTGCTTGGGAAATAAGAAGACGATACACTGGTAATGGTGGCGCATGCGCTTGGCTCCATGCATATTGCAAGTCCATCAGGCACATGCCTGATAGTTCTATGGAGCACACAAGTAGATAGCCCAGAAGACATTTAGCTTTGAATTATTTCAGTCTGCTTCTCAGATGTGAGGGATAAACGGTGTAGAAACGTGGGTGGCATCAAAAAAAAATCATAAAGAACAAGGTTTCAGCAATGCAGGCAACATTTCTGTGACAGTTAACAGAACGGTAGGTCAATATTCCTCAGACCAGGCCAGAGGCAACTAACTGGTCTCTAAGGCCAGCTACTTGAGAGTCTAAGGCAGGAGAATGGCAAGTTCAAGGCTGACTACACAGTGAGTTCCATCTTGGTGAGACGCTGTCTCAAAATGAAAAATTAAAAGAGGTTTAGGGATAGAGCTCAATGGTAGAGCACAGGCTAGGCATGTATTCGTGGATTCAATTCTAATTAGTAAATAAAACAAATATTCTTAGATCCATGAAAACTTTCATCAGAAAGGTGAGACTAGGTTTTCAACAAATGCTCAACAGCTAGATTTAGCTAAGAAAGGAGGTGATCAATACCTTGGGGCTGGAGTGCATTTTGTCTTTAAAGTACACATTTCTGAATGAAATGAGCATTACAGTCAAGTTACAGGACTGTCTTTATTTGAACATATCCAGTCATATTAGCTTAAAATAAAAACAAATCGTAACTCTCATCTCAAACACTGCTGCAGGAGAAACAAGGAACAGGCTAATGATCATCTTCTACAATGTCATGTGAGTAACAACTTCATCACAAGCTCTTCATTAACACTTGCACATCCGTGCCTAGAGTAAAGAATAAATAAACTAAAATTCCTAGGGGTTTTCTTGCACACATAAACAGAGGTAGTATTAGAGGTAAGTATTCTCTTCTTTGTTTTTGTTTCTCATAGAAAATGCACGTTATTTTTCCAGTATAAAATACAATAATGATTATGTAAACTCATGTGCTTCTATGAGGGTGTCATGTAGCCCTAGGACACACTGGGCAGGGGACAGGGTTTCACAGACTCACCTTGCTGCACGGGGCACACCAGTAGATGAGAGCCAGGAAGGGAAGTCCGAAGGCCACAGCCAAGACCACCAGAAACTTGACAGCCATGGTCTGCTGCCTCAAGCCCGACAGGTTCTCATACCAGATGGACAGGAGCTGCTGCTGGCAGTTTGGGTGAGCGACAAACTAGCAAGGAAATGGTAGGACACTTAACAGCCTGACTAGATGAAGGGGCAGCATCCATTCTTTTTGGGTTTTCTAATATTTAGTCCTGTACATTCCCAGGAGAACATGGTCAGAGTTAAAGAACAGACATAAGGTATCTAATTCTCATAACCGTCCGTCACTGGTGCGGATCCAGGTTCTGATATGCGAATTATGAATCTGCATGTCCTGTCTATCCAGGTGTCCCTTTGAGATGAAGGGGTTTCTTTCAAAACAGGGAAAAATTGAATGTTTATTACAAAATTAGCTTGAAAATATTACAGAATCCACATTCTGAAATTTAATTTTAAAATTTAATTTAAAAATTACAAAACCAAAAAGCCTGAAATTTAATATTACAAAAAGATCAATAAAGTACTTTATACAAGTGCTCCTAAGAGTTTTTATTTTACTTTTTTTCTTTTTACCTAAAAAGAGTAAGATAAAGGTCACACTAGCCCAGATGTCAAAATACTATTTGAAAAGAAATGTCCACCTCTTCCCTATGCTGCTAGGAAGCCCTGGGCTCCTTTACCCGGAGGTCACTTTCTACTTGTGACCACTCCCATGTGCCTATCCTCCTCTGTGGAGAGCTCTGTGAATTCTTCTGCCAATACTTTCAATTAAAAAAAAAACTTTAAGGGCTGGAGAGATTGATCAGTGGTTAAGGCCCCGGGTTCAATTCCCCAGTACCCATATAACCCCAACCCACAAGGTGGTGGCCCTGGTGTGCTCTCTCTCTCTCTCTCTTTCTCTCCTTGAAAATGAATAAATAATTTTTTTAAAAACTTTAAATTTCATTAAAACTTGTTTCAGAATGCTTATTCTAAACTATTTACTTTTGCAAATGTTTCTATTATCTATCATGAGGTTTTCAAATATCTAAGACAGAGGTTAAATTAGCCAATAGCCAAAAAGCAATCACCTCAAATAAGGGTTATGAAAGGGAGAGGTTCTAGAAGAGAGTTCCAAACGGATCTTGAGGATGGCTCACTTCAAGGTTACTGGAAGCAAGACCCACTGCTGGTCTGACACCAGCCACTGTGGGTGGATGGCTAACCAGCCTTCTTACTGTTGTCTAGGAAAGCTGATGAGCCTTTGCTGAAGGGAAACTCTTGCATCATTTTCCTCATGTGCACTTGTGCACTAATGCGCTTGTTTCTGTAGGCCAGAGGTCGACATGGTCAACATGGTCAATCACTCACCACCTGTTTATTTTTTCTTGGCTTTTCTATGGGTGCGGAAGATTTGAACTCAGGTCCTCAATGCTTGCCAGGCAAGCACTTTACTGACTGAGCCATTTTCCCAGCCCCATCAACATGCTTGAGGCTTTCATCCCTAAGAAATCAGTGGAAGCAGGAGCCACAGCATTAAGCCAGAAGCTAAGCACTATCCCACAGAGCTGGCTGGAGGGATTGAATGTACTAAAGAAGGAACTGAAGGCTTGGCTCCAAATTGGAAGACAGCGACCAATGGGAAAAGAGTCAAGTCTGAACCACTGTAATGACGTCCCTTTCACAGATAGTGCCAAGGTTACATAAGTACTTAAGGAAAAAGCAATCATGTATGAATAAGTCTGTTTTACAGGCTAGTGTGTGGTGTGTGGCACAGGTTAACTTCTCATATGATTCACTGTGAATCTGCCTGGTGAAAGGGCTAATTAGCAATCCCCACTAGTCTTTATTGAGCACTTCTACGGACTGAAATGAGGAAAACGGGCTTCATGCCTGACCTTACTTTTTTCACTTCATATTTAATGGCAAGTTTTAACCGGCTGAGATTTGGGCGGCTGTGATCCCCGGCATGGCGTGTCTCCACATCTCCGTTCAGGATGGCCTCCACTTCCTCTGTGTTTCTGCACAGATCGAGGAGTCCAACCACAAAATCCTTGCACTGCATCGACAGCTTTTTGTAGTCATTCTGGGAAGGACAGAGCAAAATAAAAATAATGAGGAAGTCATTCTTTTGGTCATCAAGTTCACGGCAGAGTTTTTCACAGGCTTGAGGGACTGCACATTTCAAGAGAAAAATATCTATTTTTCATTTTATTGTCTCCCTGCTTTTTTTGCTTTTGTTTTTTGAGACATAATCTCAGACTGTAGCCCAAGACAGCCTGAAACTTATCATGTAACTCAAACAGGTCTCAAATTGGCTGCAATATGACTGCCTCGGCATGTCAGGGTTGGAATTACAGGCATAAGCTGCCATGCCCAGTTCAGTTTTATGATATGTTTAATATTGAATATTTGATGGCTGTAGGATATTTAATGGCGATACGTATTTTTCCTCATATTCTTAAAAACATTGAAGTTTGACCAAACCATTGTCCAAATAACGTTAAAAGATCAAGCTATGCGAAACTACTTCTGGAAAAAAAAATGACCATTTTTTTAAAAGGTGAGACCATGTACTTTGCACACATCTTATTCTTTGTTTGTTTGTTTGTTTGTTTGTTTGTTTTGAGGTAGGGTCTCACTCTAGCCCAGGCTGACCTGGAATTCACTATGTAGTCTCAGGGTGGCCTTGAACTCATGGCAATCCTCCTACCTCTGCCTCCCAAGTGCTGGGATTAAAGGCGTGCGCCACCACGCCTGGCCTCACATCTTATTCTTGATAGTTGGAATTTTACCAGCTAGGTGTAAAATATATATATATGATAGATCTTTGGCATGAGAACATTTAGAAGGGTGTTGGGGAAAAAGCAGGCACTTAATAACTGTATTTTTGAGGGTTTTTTTTTTTTTTTGGTGGTTTTGTTTGTTTGTTAGACATTGTCTCAGGTAGCTCCTGCTGGTCTAGAACTCGAAATCCTCCTTCCTCCACAACCTAAGTGTTCAGATTACAGATGCTCGCCATTATACCCAGTTTATCAATTATTTTTTAAAAAATATTTATTTATTTAAGAAAGAGTGGGAGAGAAAGAGGCAGACACACAGAGAGAATGAGCCTGCCAAGGCCTCCAGCCACTGCAGACAAACTCCAAACACAAGCACCACCTTGTGCATCTGGCTTTATGTGTGTACTGGGGAATCGAACTTGGGTCATTCTGCTTTGCAGACAAACACCTTAACTGCTAAGCCATCTCTTCAGCCCCATTAATTATCTTTTTAACAAATTTTTACTGAGAAACTTTGTGCCATGCACAGGGTCAAAATATAGGATCTACGTATAAAGTCTGCAAATTGATATTCTCTTTAGGAAAGGAAGTTTAGCCAAGCATAATGGACATGTACTCCCAGCACTGGGGAGGCAGAGGCGGGAAAAGAGGCAAATTCTAGGTTAGTCTGGATTACATAGTGAGACCCTGACCCCCCCCAAAAAAAGTTGAGTGAAAATGCTTTCATTGTATTTTTATTATTCTGGTGGCATAATATTCTGTTGGGAAGAATTTGAATGCAGGTTGTATTCATTTGACCATTAAGGTTTTCTAATGTTTCCTTCTTCATTATTTGCTTACATTCAAATAAGGTTGTGTATAACTAAATGTTATTAGTTATTGGCTAGAGCTGCTGTGTTGAAGGTGAATATTATCTCTACTTTCATGATAATCTCATTAGGGCAACCAGTTTCCAACATCATGAAGCCAATAAGTGTTAACACCTCACTGTAAACCAAAATCTGTCCTGAAACTCACCCTTGAGAATACCACTTTATCTCTTCATGAACGCATTCTTCCTTTGATCTTGGAAAGAAATGAGGGTAGAAATGCTAATTGCATCTGTTTGCCAGGATCACATAGTATCCTCAGGTCTTAAACCCAACTTTGCAGATTCAAAGTTACTTGTCTCCACATCATGTATTATAGACTGAAAAATAATCCCTTAGATGTATCAAAAAGAAAATGCTGGAGACATATGAGTGGTTTGGGATGTCAGTCAGTATGTTGGTGAAATCACTGGAGTTGAGCTCTTAAAAACATGTCATGTGACCGTCAAGGCACTTCAGTGACTGCGTGCCCACTGTCCTTGTGAATGGCAGTACAAGAGAACAGCCCAGACTACTTCTCAGGAGCTCTTTGGTCAGATACTGTAAACAGGGTAAGCTGGAAACAGCTTTGCCCTTTCATAACAGTTGGGGCCAGCTATAATATTGTACACGAGAGTGTCATAGTTAGGATCCTGGATTTGTTGAGATGCAGGAAGCTGTAATCAAATCCCAGCTCTTCCACTGATCCATATGATGTGAATGAAGTTAAAATCACTGTTTGAGGATGGTGCTATTTTCATCCTCATTCTGTAGATGAGCAAA
This sequence comes from Zapus hudsonius, assembly GCA_004024765.1. Classification (NCBI taxonomy): domain Eukaryota; kingdom Metazoa; phylum Chordata; class Mammalia; order Rodentia; family Dipodidae; genus Zapus; species Zapus hudsonius. Next base: position 52,321 of record PVHP010002568.1, read on the forward strand.
ACAAGGCTCAGCCAGATTAGAGAAGTGCTAAAGAGAGCCTGCCTGAAAACTACTTTGCATGGATGAGCATTTATTAAATAAAGTATAATTGCTTTATTATATATATATATGGCAAGATCTAGAGAAATCATCCGTGGATATTCCTAGATTCCAATGAGTTAAAACAAAATTTAATACCCATAGCTTCATTTGTAAATATATAAAAGCTCTTTAAAGGTGACAAAATATCTTTAGTACAATGAAAGTCTTGATAAGGAGCTCCACAATATTTATTATCAGAACCTATTTTTTCCCTACTTGACTGCTAGTTTTCAATCCATTCTAAGCAAAAATGCCTAGTCTTTAAAAGAAGAGAAAGAAAAAGATCCTGCTTTCAGAAACAAATGTTCTTTCAACCTAAGTCCATTTATAACTGATTTCATATTTCCAGTTCTATCTAATTGACATGTCAACTATGAAAATGAAAAGCTGATAGTGGCTCATTAATCAGCCTGTGGTGTTGTGATCTTGGTTCCTTGAGAGGTAAACTAAAGTTGATGGGTAGACTTAATTCTAGGTCATGTCTTTGGTTCACTGCACAGTACACCATACATTAGTAAATTGGAAATGAGACTGACTGATTAATCCTCAGACTGAAAAGAGTTAGTTAGAAAACAACTGAGTGGGGCTGAGATGCTACAAATATAAAATATCCCTGTGAAAATTGCCCTTTCAAATATCATCATAAAACCCTTGGATTTTACACAGCTCAAGAAATTACATGATGCATAATTTTAATCTCTGTATATTTTTCTATATAAAGAATAAAGTTTACCTCTTAGAAATTAAGAGCATTGGGAAGAATATACAGCTTGGTTCCTAATAATCAAATGACAGACTTTGGAGAAAGGCTCAATCTTAGCTCACGTTATCCAGTTATTCCTGATGTGACTTTGGACAAGTCCCTTTACGCTTTATCATTCTCTAGGAGAAAGGGGGGTGTACCACTTCCCACCTCCTGGGGTTGGCTGTGAACACATGGCACACTGTGTCAGTAGGTATTTATGAACACTATTTTCATCATTTCATCCCCTGAACACAAAATTATGCTAACAGGTAAGAAAGCACATGTGGATTGCTGGGAATCTTTTAAAAGTAAACTATCATCCATTCACTGCTCTAGTACCATGATGGGTGCCATGGTCTCGCTAAGATGGAAGTGTTTAAAAGGGAATTGTGTGCATGGAGAGCAGAATCCATGTAGAATGTTATTCTATTAATAGTGATGATGAGTGGCCAAGCATGCTTGTGGGACCAACTTTCACTCTAGGACTTTCCTGATCCTCATGATAATTAATTGTCACTGAAAGAGACACTGATGTCTGAGTTCTGTCGCAGTTGATGTGATGATTGACAAGTATTTCTAGAGCATTGATGGGAGGCTGTGAGGGACATTAAAGATAACCAGACATTATCCATTGAAAAAGTAAAAAGAGACTGGGCACCATTTCAAAATAATAATTAAAGGAATACACTTTCCAAGATCCATCAGATGCTAGCCTCGGGGGTGGCTTCTTTGCTAACTTGAAGCAGTGTTTTATAATGACTTTTTTTTTAATCTAACCTTAGATTATAGAATTCCAGGTCCGATTGAAGCTACGAACTGGAGAAGCAGGGATGAAATAATTTCAGATGCCAGAGACACTTACAAAGCAGATTGCCACACCTTTTGTCGACTTCTCATAGACCTAAATCTCTGCAAGAAAAAAGTTTTCTCTGCCTGTTTATTTCAAACCAGCACAAGAAATTTAGATGTAAGAATCCACACACACACACACACACACACACACACACACACACACACACACATACACCTTACTGCATTTGTTTATATATCTGCCTGTCTTGAATAGATTCAAATATTTTTCATGATAAGAACTAAAACCAATTGCTCTGTGAATTCACCAAGTCTAGTCAACTGTGAGGCATGCAGCAGATAACCAGCAAGCTGCTAGAGATAGGAATACGGCTGTGTGCAAGAAATGCCTGGATCTGAATTCCTGCTCTGCCACTTACTATCTATGTGACCATCTGGTCTTCTAATTAGGGAGAAAGAGAGTACTGCTATATCATAAAGTTGAAGTGTGAATCAATAGACTAATTCACAAAGCTAAATAAATATAAATATTCTTCTTGATCAAGATCTGAGCTCTGGACTTTTGGAGCTGGGATTCCACCTTGCAGAATATGTCACATTAGTGACACCCGTTGTCCCCTGTAAAGTGTAATAACCATTATGCATCCTTCATACTAAAAATAGTACTTTTCAACTCAGCCAACTTCTTGAAGAATATTGACCTTTTAAGTAATGCCAGATCAAGTGTTTTTAAACGTTATACACCAGAACATAGTAATGACCCTAAAACAGACAGCAGGAGTTTCTCCACCATTTGTCTTTCTCACTCTCTGGAGTGGAGGCATCTGGGGGTGGGGTCAGGCATAAGTATGTCAACATACAGACCTCCAGGGATACATAAAAGATCTTGGAAATCTTCAGAAAAGCTATCTAGAATGACAGATTGCAGACCATCCCTGCTGCATAAAAGAAATGAAGTTGGTGGAGGGCTTAGGGATAAAAGAAACCATGTGTGTTACTAAAATCTATGATGTAAATAAGTTGAGAATAAGGTTATGGACATAAGATATAGATATTCATGAAGGTATTAAAAGGTAATTAGGAACTTGGAGCACATGTATTAGTTGATAAGAACATTCCTGAATTGCTCTCTTTCCCCTTGAAGATTCCCACTCCTGCAGGGAGCTGAGACTTGAGTCAAGAAGAGAAGTTTTTCCTCATCAGAATCAAGACCAAAGCTCTGGGCTTCTGGTATTTCCATATCAGTTTATTGTTTGTGGCCAAATGAGGCTTAACCCTCATTTTAAGCTTAAGGTGACCAAGGTTTCTTGTTACTAAAGTTTAAAACTATTTATTTATTTTTATATCTTTATTATGAATAAGAATATACACTATGATCAAATCTTGTGAATGTGTCCCTGTTTCCTTCCTCTCTGTCCCCTGCCCACTGGGGTCCTTCCTCGGTGTGCATAATGGATCTGTCCATAGGTTAGGGGGTTATGAACCGCACCAGAGGTAGCCAGGTTTTCCCCCCTTTGTGTATTGTTGCTGAGGGGGACAATGTCTCTGGATATTCTCCCCCACCATGGCTCTTACATTCTTTCCACCCCCTCTTCCACTCAGTTCCCTGAGTCATAGTGGTTGAGTTTTAAGTCTGCTTTATTGTTGAGATCTTAAGTATCTCTGGATCATTGCCCTGGGTTGTGTTGGATTTCATTGGTGTCTGTCTCCATTGACCATGTCATTTTATTGTTAATCATTATAAAGCTATTTATATAATGATTAACAGTAACATTACATTTGAATGCATACAAATATTTCTCATGTGCCTGTGTGCCTCACACTGTGCTAGGCCGTGTGAATTCATAGATAAATGCATGTATTTTCCCAGGAACTATTTTGTTGCCATGATGGATGCCACAGTGTTGCTAATATTAAAGTGTTTTGTCATGATTTGATCCATGTGTCCCCCACAAATAAGTGAATGTGTTCTGATTGATAGATCCTCAGCTGATGGCAGTTTAGGTTTTACAACCTCATTGAAGCTGTGTTGTTGGGGGCAGGCTTATGGGGATTATAAACCAGCTTCCCCTTGCCAGTGCTTCGCACACCTTCCTGCCACTGTTTGCAGTGCTGTGGCAGAGGTGATGTCCATCCTCTGCTCATGACATCATCTTCCCTGCCATGATGGAGTCTCCTCTTGAGTCTGTTAGCCTAATAAACCCATTCCTCCACAAGCCGCTTTTGCTTTGGTTCTTTCTGCACAGCAACAGAGAAAGCTGACTACATGTTTAAAAAGGTATTATGCCCATGAAGGGCAGGATGCATGTAGAATATTATTCTATAGATAGTGAATGAAAAATAGCCAACCATGCTGAGGGACCAAGTTTCACTTTGCAACTTTCCTGGTCCTCAAAAGTTACACCCATGACTGAGATTGGACATCCATCGTCATTGATATGGAATATTTCAACATTCCTGTTCAGAATTCTTTAGACAAGCATTACTTGTCAACTGAAATATATTATATGGCTTTAGAGAAAATGTGCTATTTTAAAATATGGCATCACTGTACAATGATCGTACTGGGATAGTTACCATTTCATTACCTTGCGCATTTATTATTCCTTAATGGTCAAAGCATTCAAAATCCTCACTTGTGACTATTTTGAAATATATGGCACAACAACATAAGTTACAAATATTTAGAAATTGGGCTGGAGAGATGGCTCAGCGGTTAAGGCACTTGCCTCCAGTGCCTAAGGCCCCAGGTTCAATTCCCCAGGACCCACATAAGCCAGACCCACAAGGTGGTGGCCCTGGTGCATATTCTCTCTCTCTCTCTCTCTCTCTCTCTCTCTCTCTCTCTCTCTCTCTCTCTCTCTCTCTCTCTGTATTTCTCTCTGCTTGAAAATGAATAAATACAACATTTAAAAAAAATATTTAGAAATTGTCCAAAGTCTAGAGGCTCTTTTCTTGTTTCTGTGGTTCTTTGTGGCTGTGAGATTTCTCCACTTTGGTTGGCTATCCCCTCTGCTTACATCCAGTTATAGACTGTATGATCTGATTAATAAAGTTATTTGTTTGACTTAGAAGATTCTAGACATAAGACTGGAAGCTCTGTGGCAGCTCTTCACTAACGGACTATGAGTTAATATGGAAGGCAAGAAATGGGGAGTAAGTTATAGAGCTGTCCAGTGGAATTTACAAATCCACTGTGCATCTTCTCTACTATAAAATAGAGAAGTTGTCAAACAGCAGTACATGAAGAACACTGACAATTTTAAAGGAACCTATTTCAAGATCCATAATTCTTCCAAAACTGACCTTCTTAAAATTATATATTTTCCCCTTTACAGAATAATTCCCCATACTTATCTGTATACCAAACAATAGGGGATCATTCTCTAATGACTAATTCTGGTAACATTAACCCTAAGGAGCATCCTATAATTCCCATATTGAACATGAGGCTTAGCGGTATGTTGGCTCATGTTATGACAATCCAAATTCAGATGTGTGATGGTGTGGTGCTAGAACAAGGTCATTTTTAATGCACTTCACTTCTGTTTTCTTCAATAGTTACTAAAGAATTCACCCTTCTTGAGTAAGAGTCCAGAAAGAGAGCAAAGAAGGCATCAGGAGGGATTATTGAATACAGTAGTCTACACTTATTCAGGGTTTTGGCTTCTGAAGTTTTAGCTACACAAGTTCAACAGAGGTCAGAAAATATTAAATGGAAAATGCCAGAAGGAAACAACTCATAAGTTTTAAATTGCATGCCTTTCTGAGTAGTATAAGGAAATCTCTCACCACCCAGTATGTCCCTCTTGGGACATCCATTATATCCTTTTCTAACATATTCATGCTGTACACTTTCCTGGTTAATGGTCTGACGTTGCCTAGCTAAGGTGTGTTCAAGTAAATTTTATTTTATTTAATAATGACCCCAAAACACAAGAGTAGTAGTGCTGTAAATTCAGATATGCCAAAGAGACTTCTGAAATGCTTTCTTTAAGGGAAAAGGTGAAACTCTTGAGTTAATAAGAAAAGAAAAAATATGTGATGAGGTTGCTAAAATCGATGGTAAAATGAATCTCTTAAATGTGGAATTATTGATACCCTACCTCCAATAGCACACAGGGCAATGGATGTTGAGGTACAATGAGAGGGCATTACCTTCATACAAGCACTTATAGGAAGACACAGAGCATATGAGGGGCTTGAAGAGCATTCACTGCAGATAATGAGTAACTATTATATTTAAAGTTCCCTTTTGGAGCTGACGAAGTTGCTCAGTGGTTAGGGGTGCTTACATGCCAGGCCTTATGACCTAGGTTCAATCCCCAGTACCCACATAAACCCAGATAGACAAAGTAGCACATGTGTTTGGAATTTGCAGTGGCAGAGGTTGGCATGCACAATCTCATTCTCTCTCTCTCTCTCTCTGTCTGTCTGTCTTTCTCTCTCCCTCCCTCCCTCCTTCCCTCCCCTTCCTCCCTATCAAATAAATAAATGAAATGTTTTTAATGTTCTTTTTTAATGTATTTAAATGTGATTGGTTCAAACTATGATTTGTTTGTCTGCATTTGAAACAGAGTTTCACTATGTAGCCCAACCTGCACCTCACACTTCTGCCTCAGCTTTCCCAGTGTCTGGAATACAGCTATGCCCCACCATGCCCTAAACTGCTCTCACTGAAGAACCTGAAAGACTCCTTCTTGGAGTTAGAAACTATTTTGTAACAAAGTTCTGCTTGATCTAACTGTATGTTGAATTTGCCTGGAATCTCTCTGACTGTAAGTTATTTTTCTCCTTGACCATGATAAGACCCAGGCAATCCAGAAAAGAAAATGCCAGTGTGGCAGATAAAGGGTTAATTGGGAAGAAAACTGACATCAGTAAGGCTGCTGAAAGAGTTAACTGTAGGGAGGCTAAACTTCTCCCTCCTCGACAGTCAAAGAATATCAGAGAACCTAGATGAAGGAAGTCCTTGGAGATAAGACAGAGAGGATAATTTATAGTAGGGAAGAGTTTTGTCCTGAGAAACAGACAGGGCAACACAGCTGCAAAGATAATGGATAAGCATGTCTTAAAAGTTGCTTATCTTTTGAAGAAATTATCTAGTTATTGTGACTCACATAGAATTTACAGAATTTACAGCACTAAGCCGGGCGTGGTGGCGCACGCCTTTAATCCCAGCACTCGCCTTGAGTTCGAAGCCAGCCTGAGACTACAGAGTGAATTCCAGGTCAGCCTGGGCTAGAGCAAGACCGTACAACCAAAAAAAAAAAAAAAAAAAGAAAGAAAGAAAGAATTTACAGCACTATTTCACCTCTGTAAATCCTGCTTAATTGCACTTCTGTTTCAAAAATTTCTTATTGGAAATGCACCAAGGTTTTGGAGACAAAAACCCCACTTTTTCCTTTGTTGGCTGCTCATCTCCTAAGCCCTGCATTTGAGTGAGACAGCCACTGGCCAGCTCCTGTGTACACAAATATAGCTTGCTTCAATTTGGCCTAAATTTGAGTCTGTGGTTTTTTTCTTGGTGTTCGTGGGTTGAACACTGACCACTCAACTTTTGGGCATATCATTAGTCAGAAAGAAGAGCATCTCAAATAGGCACAGCAGAAAAGTTTAGTGAGGACAGCCCTTTTAAAATTGACTTTGAATGTTTCCAGGACTCAAAACTTTCACAAGTATTTTAAGACCCATAAATAAAATCTCTCTGTGACTTCTTTCAAACTGTATATGTTTTATGAAAGATCGCTCTTAAGTCATGAGAAGACATTTTTAATCCTAATATCAAGCTGTGTTAGACTTTATTTCAAAAATCTTTAATAATGTCTATATATTATTAACAAAAACTAAAAATAACCACCATCCTTCTGGCTGCCATACTAAGTAGTTGTAAACTACAAACACATACACTTTTTCTTTCATTAAAAAGAGAGCAAAGTGTAAACATAATTAATAAAACTAAAAATGTATCCTAATAAAATTGTATGTCAAAAATAGCTCCAGACACTGGTCAATCAAAACCCATCAAAGCAAAAATGCAGAGGCTACAGTGAAATCAACACTAAATCAGACTGCCAACAGGCCTGCCATGGCTCAGGGAACATTGAGGAAGAGGGGACTGAAAGATTGTAAGAGCCCAGAGTGAGTAGGAATACTGTAGGCATGATCCACCCCTTCCCCACAGACTGACTAAGGCCTTCATGACCGCACAGTGAATACCAACAACCCTACTGAGAAGGACCCTAGTGAAGCAGGGCAAAGGGATAAAACAGTGTAACACTTTATAATTTTTAAATGTATGTCATGGAGTTAAAATTTATGGGTTTTTTTTTTGTTGTTGTTGTTCTTTTAAGCCATTAGCTTCAAAAATGTAAGTACTTTTGCTCTGGGCTGGGAAGATGGCTAAGCAGTTAAGAGTGCTTGATGGCAAAGCCGGCTAGCCTGGGTTTGATACCCCAGTAGCCAAATAAAACCATATATCTGGAGTTCATTTACAGTGGGAAGAGGCCCTGCCATGCCCATGCTTCCTCTCTCTTTCTGCTCCCAAACAAATAAAAATGCATTTTCAAAAATGCATGTACTTTTGCTCAAATGCACTAGTAATAGATGAACTAATAACTCTTCAGAAAAAATACTCAGGGCCTTATCACAGGAAATTAAAAATTCTAAAATTCCAAACACATGATATATATATACTATACATATACATATGCAATTATAAAAGACTTTATAATAAGAAGCCATTACATTAGGATCACACATGTGAAGGAAACTAAATTGGAAATACAAGTTCAAGGCCAAACAGGAAAGCCATAGCTATTCTGGACACTGAAAAGTTTGCACACTTAAGCATCAAGTCATTATAGCACTGCAGTCCCTTGTACATATCTGAAGGACAGATTTAAGACTTACCTTTTTAAATGGCATAGGGGATTCAAGCAAAAGTCTTCCTTTGAAGATATTTAACAAAATACATAAAAAACTCAATAGCAATATTTTTCAATTTTTAAATGTGTTGGATGTTTCTAATTTAAAGAATCTGGGAGGATTTTTTGGTAATAAATACAATCTCTTGGGTCCTTATGAGTAAGATTAGAATGAAATCCCACTCTCAGATTTTTTTTGATTTCTTGAAACTAAGTATCTTGATTAATATTAAAAGACTAAAGGATATGTATTAGGATGCTGGCCATGTGTACTTTGTGTCAGTGTTTATTTTTTGTGAATAAATTTTGGAATAATTTAAAATTTTCTTCTTTGTTTTTATATTATTTTGAAACATGGCTGTATGTTATTGTAAAATAAGAGGCATGTTATTTTTGCAGCATGGAAGCCACAGACCAAGGAAGAAGTGTGGTCTCAGAGACAGGGCTACACAGCTGTTGTAAACTGAGAGTGGATGGGGAAGGAGAGATGGGGATGCAGCAGCCTCCTGGAGAGTGGACACGCAGAAGCTGTTCTTACCTATGCTGCCCAATCTAGTCTCAGAGTATAGAACCATTTCTTTTAATGCTTGATGGGCTGGAAAGATGTCTCAGTGGTTAAGGCACTTGCCTCCAGTGCCTAAGGCCCCGGGTTCAATTCTCCAGTGCCCACATAAGCCAGACCCACAAGGGTGGTCCTGGTGCATGCGTTCTCTCTCTCTCTCTCTCTCTCTCTCTCTCTCTCTCTCTCTCTCTCTCTCTCTCTCTCTCTCTCTCTCTCCCCTTGAAAATGAATAAATAAAATATTTTAAAAAAAGAAAGAAGACAATGCTCTTTGTTTTGCATTTGTAAAGGCCTTTTTAAAAAGTCAAAAATTTCTCTTTTCTCCTGTCCAATGCACAGACTTTTGAGTCAGGTTTAATTAAGAAAAAGAAAAGTCCCTGGTGGTTGTCAAGTTCTAGGGTGTACTTTTAAAAACATTTTAAACTACTACTTTCTTTTACAAGTAAGCTATGTTTTTAGATCATTCTTTCTTCACCTAACCCTGCACAGAAGTAGGGCATGGACAAAATGGAATTGGTTTAGATGCTAGATTTTATTTTTGTTTTATTTTATTTTATTTATTTGTATGGGCACACCAGGGCCTCTAGCCACTGCACACAAACTCCAGACATATGCACCACTTTGTGCATCTGGCCTTATGTGGGTGCTGGGGAATCAAATCTGGATAGTTGGGCTTACAGGCAAGCGCCTAAACCACTGAGCAATCTCTCCAAACCCTTGTTTTTGCTTTTTTTGGAAGGGTGTGTGTGGGTGTGAACAGTATTCAAATGTGTGTGCACATGCCAAGGCATGAAGAGACCTTTGGGTGTCCTCCACTATAACTCATCTGCTGGTTTGAGATGTGTCCATGCCAAGCTATTTACATGGGAGCTGCTGAATTGAACTCAGGGTAAAACAGCCCCTCACAGGCCCTCATGCCCTAAATGTTAGTTTTAGACTATGAGGGTCACAAAAAATTTGGCAACAATAAAAAGTTTATGAACACTTAATAACCCAAAATGAATTCTAAATTAGATTCACAATGAACTCAAGGTGTGTTTCTCAGCACCTGCCCATGTTGTATTGTGTGACACACAACATGCGCACTTCACACTCTGATGCCATCACACCACTATTGTATGTTAGGAATTGTATTGTTTTTTACTGTACATGCAAATTTTTCTGCTTTTATAGAAAGGTAATGGCTTATTTATGGAAAACAAAGACTTAATATTTTCCTACCAACACTGTTCAACATGTAGGTATCAAAGTAGTCTATATTTATATTGTTGTCCTATGTATTCATGCAAAATGTTTATCTCAGCATTGACAATTAAAAATGTGAAATATCAATCAACTGAAAACGACTGAAGATTATCTATATCCTGTAATATAAAATATGAAGTTAAAATTTAATTTTTATGAGTAATAAGCACATCCCTCTCATCAGTATTCAAATTTGCTTTTATCTTTTTTTTATTGTCCATAATGAGTTACATTGTTTAGTGGGCCAACAATGAGTTGTTATCCCCATTTCCTCATTGCCCCTCTTCCCCATCCCCAGTCAGCTGGATATCCTCCTCCGTGGGCTGTCTGTATCAGTGGTAGGGGACCATGGATAGCCCAGTCTTCAGCTGGGTTCTCCTGACCCAAGTGTGTTGATACTGAAGGGTGCCATGACTTAAAATATTATTTATTTATTTGACGGGGCATACAGAGAGAGAGAGAGAGAGAGAGAGAGAGAGAGAGAGAGAGAGAGAGAGAGAGAGAATGTATCTGTATGCCAAGGCCTCATGCCACTGCAAAGGTGCTTATACATCTGGCTTTACATGGGTACTAAGGAATCAAACGTGGGCCTTCAGGTTTTGCAAGCAAGTGCCTTTAACCACTGAGCCATCTCTCCAGCCCTTGTCTTTAATAAATAAAAAAGTTGTATGTATACCACAGGTTGTTTAATTTGTTATTTATAACTGTTAATATTGATTTGTATAACTATTTTATAAGCCTATATAATCAGGTCATATAAAAATTTCTAAGTCAAAAGGAATCATATGTGAAAAAAATGTTTAAAGAGCCCTGGCTGACTTTCTCGGCAACTGCTAAGAACACTGTACAAGTGCCTATACCTGAATGAACAGGAACTGTGTATCTCTAAATCCTCATGACCCACACTTTTCAGTGCACAAAGGACACAGTAGAGAAGTCACATCCAGATTATATGTCATTCTTCCCACCTTTGAACCCATAGCCCTCTCCTTACTCTATGAAGCCATACCTAATATGGAGTTGATACACACAGGTCTTTTCTTTCATTAGATTGCACATTAAATAAGGTCAGGATTGTTGGCTGACTTTTCTTTGAGGGTTTTTTTTTTTTTTACTGAATCTTTATCCTCACCTGAAACAGGAGTTAAAAAGATGTAGGTAAGAGAATGAATGAATAAGTAAAGAAGATGACAGTCTTTAGGGATGAGGGAAATGTATACATAAAGATAATAAAGAGACAGATGCTGGAACCTAAGTAATGAAATCACATACAAATCAAATGTAAATTTAAAAATTAATTAACAATCACCGGATTTTCAAGAATGAATATTAACTTGAATCTGAAAACAATCTCAGAATCGCTAAGTCCTGGGACTCTGGAGAAAATGAGAAAGGACTTTGTGACAGGGAGGGAAAGCCATGTGCTTGTCCTGTTTACAGTGCTGTCTGCCAACTGGCTGGAGGAAAAGTATTTATTTGCCTCCAACCTGTGTGTAGAGCAGTTATTTTCCTTCTCCCTTCTCAGAGACATGGCCTAGAGCAGGTAGGCACATACCATCCCATGGTGAGGAACAGCGCCCTTCATTTAGTGATAGTGCCACCAAGAAGCTGGCCAGGAGAGATAGTACTCCCAAGATGTAGAATATTCAGACCAGATTATTATAGCACATGGGACAGAAAATAAAATTATGGATTTTCGTATACCACTAAATCTGATGAATCCCACCTAATCCTAAAGCACAGATAGTTTAGTAAACAATAACAGTGCACATCAGACATACAAGCTGAGTTAACCCTGGAGGGAGGTTAGAAGTGTGTACAGATGCCCTTCAGATAAGGATTCAAACTTCAGTCCTCTCCAAATGCAGTGAGACCCGTGGGGTTGCTGCTGTCCTTTGCAGGTATTGGAAAGCTGCATCAGCCTGCCAACATGGATGGAAACCTGCAGATCTCTAGGAATCCTCCCAGCCTCCAGTGCCTGAGGGACTGCTGAGGCACCCCGCCTTGTGACTGAGGGTTCATCTAACCTCATGGACTGAACAGTGTTTGACTCTCCAGCCTGCAGACAGAGACTGTATGACGTCCCAGCCCCTTATCCTCCAGGCTAACCTGATAAATCCCCTTTATAATACATATATGTTCTTTTGGTAAGAGAACCCCAACTAAAACAGATTAGACAATGGATGCTAAATATCTAGTAGGAAGGAGATCATGACTAAATGCTTGCAACCCCAACTTTTACTACAATCAGGAGCTGCTTAAGTAACAAACAAAAAATGTCAAGTGCCCACGGGAATTAACACATCATGGAAACTTGACTTTGACTTAGGTTATTTTTTCTCTCTCAGCCTTCCAAAATCCTATCTATTCCTCTGTAAGCAAGTGAAATGCCTTCACTGGAACCTTTGCTGAAGCCTGGTAGGATCAGATGTTTCTTTCTCTGAACATTGTTTATAACTCTGCCTATCAGTTGCATTTTGTGATGTTCCTGCTGTCAATGACCTACCTTGAACTCTTTCTCAATGTTGGCCAGTACCGCCAGCTCGTTGCTCAGTTCTAAGGCCGTCATGACTGGATCTTCACTAGACAGCGACAGGTAAGCTGGGCTTGCCAGCCCTTTATAGGCATTAATCCTAGATCGGGAGTGGCTAAAGGAATCATGCTTTTGTTTCTGGTTGCATTCAGTACACTTGCAGAAATAATCGTGAGGCCGTTCAATGCGAGCGCCCTTCCGCAAGAGGGTGTGCACAATCTCATATTCTTGGCAGTGGGCAGCCAGGATAATGGGAGTCACATCATGAGAGAACCGTGTCCCATCTTCATCATAGGCATAAAAATCATCTTGTTGGAGTTCAGACTGGCTAGGACTTGTTGCTAATCGCTTCCCTTCAGCGAAAGCTGGATGGTTGAGAATTGCTTCCACAATCCGAACATAACCTTTACTAATAGCTAGCAGCAATGCATCCCCAACCCGGGAGAGGTTTTCTTTTTTGAGAAGTAGTTCTGTAATTTCCAGGTGCTCGTTGGCCACCGCCAACTGCAAGGCATTCTGGCCCATGTAATCCACACAGTTAACATTGAGGGAGAGACACTCGTCCAGCATCTTGCGCACCACTGGGATGTTCCCATACTCGGCTGCATCTAAAAACCGTTCCTCTTCAATAGACAGGCTCGTGGAATGGTCATTGAACATGTATGCTGGTCCTCGATTAGCTAACCTTCTCCCCTTCTCACGAAGAACTGTCTGCCGCCGGTGAGTCAGCCTGTTTTCATTGCCCCGGCTGCAATAAAACAGAAAGATGGTGAAGAAATCATATTAAGAGCATTTACACATGCCAAATGACCTGTCATTCATCTAATGCAATCCTCAAGTCTATTAGATGTTGTCTCAGTATCTCTAGACCTACTATTTTATAAAATGAAGGCTTTGTTTAATTTGTTAATGAGTTCCAAGAACTACTCCTTTAAGAAAGCCAACCATTTTTACAGATCTTAGCATTCAATTTGGGATGAAACTGCAGATCGCCATATTTCTGTGGCATTCACACAGAGATTACTGTGTAATTTCCAAATGGAGATGTTAAAGACTGACTCTCTTACATATAATCAGAGACCAACATGTCAGAAAATGAAACACTTTTTTAAAAGCCAGACACAATAGTAAATTCTCTCATCTTCACAATTTATTGTGTCCTTTCTACACCAGGGTCAAGGCCAGGAATCAACAGTAAAATATGCCAGTGTTTTTCAGCCTTTTATTTTTTGCATGTGTATGTGGTATGTATGTGCATTTGTGTTTGCACATGTGTGCAGGTACACAGAGAGGAGGTTCTCATGCTTGCATAGCAAGCGCTTTGTTGACTGAGCTATCTCCCCAGACCATCAGTCCTTTGTAATCAAACAGACTTAGGGAAGAACTCAGCACATTTTCCTGTCATCGGTTCTTTAGCAGTAGTGATAAGCCTATGGTGGGGCATCCACCCAGCTTTTGAGAGAAAAAGGCACACTGAAAACAGAGGCCATAGTGGGAGACAAGTGAGGGTGAGTTTGAGGCGGAGTGTAGATAGGGGTCTTGTCCAGCAGAGGGATCAGCCGAATGGCAAGAGCAGGTCTCACTAACAGGGACAATTCTTAGATTCTGCCAAGTCATGATCAAGAACCTCAGTGGGAAGGAAAACTTCTGGGACATTTGTCAAAGAGGTGATTTAGAGACACTTCTCCGATGGCAGCAGACACTGAGGAAACTTGGAAAATTATCAAAACTGAAAAGGTGTTTAAGAATGCAACGCTACATGAGACATCTCCAAAACTCAGGGAACACTGCAGAAGAGAGAGGCAGAAAGAATCTGAGAGCCATGGGGTGGGAATGAGTGCTTTGGAGCACTGTCCTCTGGACATGAACTTACTGGTGCATTCATCGCCCCACAGTGGTTGCAGAACCCCCTCAAGACCTACACTGTTCTGAGCCCACCAACATTGTGACATGGAGGACAACAGGAACGAGATAAAGCAGAGGAAGGTCTACTTGCAGAGAGGGGGTCCTCGGTGGAATGGAGGTAGAAGAGAGGGAACAAGAGGATAATGAGATGAGACTATGGTCAAATTCCAGTACATTCATGGATGAAGGTTCTCCATTGAAAAGAAGGAAACTGGGAAGAGGAGAGCACTCAATGGAATCGTGGTGGGGTGCCTTTCACACCGTACTTTAAACTCTCCCTCCCTTAAGTTGCCTCTTGTCAGGGATTTGGCCAATGCTCCAAGAAAAGTAACTAACATATCATTCTAACTTTACTTCCTCCCCCCCTTCCATTCCCTCTTTATCACTCAATTTAAATTGATACCACTGACTAATTCTACAGATTCCCTAAACAGACCCTAATGTTGGTCCTTGGACCCTCATCAGGGATGCAAAGGAAGCTCACTCATGTCTTCTGATGTAAGTGAACATGGGGACTGCTGACAAATCACTATGCCAGTTACTGAAATTGGCCCCCGCTCAGGACATGATCAGGACAGTCATGTCTACATTTGATAAACTCATGCTGTCTTGGAAGCTTTCTCTGATTCTCAATGCGGTATATACTCTTAGCTTCACTTTTGGGTTATGTTCCTTGATTTCTGTACTCTAGATCTTCCTGTTTCTCTTTTAATTGAAATTTTTTATTACGGATACATAGTTAGCTTTTATTACGGCATTATTCTATACTATTTTTGTTCCCTTTTTCGCCCTTTTTCCTTCTCTGTCCTTGGAATCCCTGCCCCTCACAGTCTCTATTTCATCTTTGTTCTAATTCAATACTTCTTTCTCCAGTGGACTGAGAAAGTACACAAGGAAGGCAAATTTTGGAGATGATCCATATCTAAAATTGACTTTATCTTATCACCACACTCAACTGATACTTTGGTTGGGTAAAGAATTCTAGTTTGGTAACAGTTCTGGATGTCTAGGATCTGTTAGATTCTTTTTGTAGCTACTATTGAGATGTGTGATGCGTTTTTCATGCTGTTTCTTGTGTCTCTGCTTTTCTAAAATGATGCAATTGCTTATTAAAAGAGTCCTTTTGCCTCCATAGTCCTGAGCAGCCATTAAAGCTAAGATCTGTTGAAAGGGCTTGGGAGGAGTTGTTCTTGCTCTATTTCTTGAATATTTTTCCCATTTTCAGTGTTCTATTTCTGAAACTACTGATTTTTAAATGCTGGACATTCTGAAATTGCCTTTAGTTTTATTCCACTGTCGCCTTTCTTTTTTGTGATGTAACATGTATGTGCATAAATGTGTAGCTGTATGCACCTTCTCATTCACATGCTTCCTAACCATGGGGTCTCTCTCTCAATCCAAAGCTGATAGAAGATAGAGACCAAAACAAAAAAGTTCACTCAGTTTGTGAGCCTCAGCAATTCCCTGGTCTCTACCTCCCCAGATTGGGGTTAGAGACATGTGTAAACATCTCTATGGATTCTAGGGAGTCAAACCCTGTGGCCTCAGTCCTTCCCAGGTCTCATACTTAAACACTAAGCATTCTTAGCCAGTGGGGCCTTCTCCCCACAAGCCTTTCTTATTTCTAATTATTTATTTTTGCATCTTATTTTTGGAATATTCTTCAACTTTATTCTCTCATATAGCTATTGTAATGGTTTGACTCAGGTGTCCCCCCCACAAATGTATGTGTTCTGAATGCTGGATCCTGAGCTGATGGCAGTTTTGGAATTGTAATCTTTTTGGACATGTTGTTGGGAGCAGGCTTATGGGTGTTATAAACCAGATTATCCCTGCCAGGTTTTGGCACACCTTCCTGCCACTGTTTGCTGTGCTGTGGTGGCAGCGATGTCCACCCTCTGCTCATACCGTCCTCTTCCCTGCCAGGATGGAGCTTCCCCTCGAGTCTATAAGCCAAAATAAATCCATTCCTCCCATCAGCTGTTGATTGTTGGGTTCTTTGTCACAGCAACTAGAAAGCTGACTAAAACAGCTATTGAATTTCCCTGCCATTGTATTTTTTAATTTTCAAAATAATTTCCTTAAATACTTTTTTCAATATCCTTTCTTCTCTCTCTGGGACACTGATGATATACACAATCAGGTCACAGTTCAGAGAACGTACTCCTATTTTAATTGTTTGTGTCTGTTTGTTTTGGTCTTTGTATTTTATACCAATTTTCTCACAAATGAGCAGTGAGTCTTAGTAGACGCACTTTTCCGCTTTTTAAGAAATACTCCTTAGACTATGTCTTTTAAGAAAGCGTAATTTCCCTTGGGAGAATTAAACTATGGTTTGCAGAAAATGTACTCTTGAGTTTACAGGGTGTTTCTGGAATAGTAGCATGAATTCCAAGTTAGCAGGATGGATGAGGGAGAACACACAGGGGAGTCAGCAAGGTTTCTTACAGGAACACTTATCCATCATCTTCCTTTTGAAATTTTCAACCCTCTTCCCTCTGCTCTCATTTACTTGGCTTGTACTTCCCCTCTTCTATACTTATTACTCTCCACCATTTCTCCTTCAGACAAGAGGAAGTTCACAGATTAGGAGGAAGATGAAGCATCAGCTGAAATGAGCACTCAGAATGCTTGGAAAAAGATGTGCAAAATTAAGGGAGAAATTAGCAGATCAGATGGTTTATAAAAATGCAATGAAAATCCTGGAAGTGAGAATTAACAAGAGATGCTCTCATGTAGCTTAAATAAATAGATATATTTACTAGACTATGTTATATATACAGATATATACATATATACATATGTATAACATAGTCTAGTAAAAAGTACAAAAAGATTAGGAACCAAGCTGCTTTTTTTAAATTTCTTCATTCATTTAAATAGGAAAAATAATTATTCTAGCCTCTATAAAAGTATTAATTTCAAAGTCAGTTGAAGTTATGAATGTGAAAAGCACTTCAATTCAGATTGCATTGTTTTTTCACACCCTTGGGAATAAAACATGCACTTATAAGAACAAGAATACTTGGGCTTTACCACATTTCAGCTATTATTCAAATAGAAGACCCATAAAAAAGAGCTACAATGGTAATTGGTGTTAAGTGGCCTGTCTTTATAAAGAAAGAAAAATTAATATCAGTAAACTTACTTACACCTCAATTTTTAATTAGGCTCTTGAATTTTATTGGTTCCTATGGTACTTCTAAGGTTTCATCGAACTAAAAAAAAACCCTTAAATGTGATATCTTTATTCTAAGTTGATAAAATAATAATTTTTCTCGTTTAACCCTCATGTATTTCAAATGGCAAGTTCTATCTTGGGAAGGAACTAACGCTGAGAACATTCTCTTCCAGTCTGGACTTTGCCTTTTGAACAGCAAGAACATTAGAAAAGAGAAAAAAAGAAAGAAATGTTTTCCATGTTAAAGCATTCCTTGTCTTAACAATTGTGCCACAAATATTGAGACATGCAGTGACATCAATTTCCCATACAGTTGCTTTTAAAAGGCTAAGACCATCATTATTTCCTTCATATTGCATCGACAAACACCCAACACAGGATGTCGGCGTGTGCATTTGCTAGCATTTTGGAAAATTAGCAAACTCAAGCACAGTGAAGTGAGTGCTCCGCAGGACAAAGTGCTCTCTCTGCTGCGCTCAGCTGGCTCGTGCAGAGCTGCAGCTGAAAGAAACAATAAAAGACTACATACAGTTTGTTCGTCTCTAGTGGGGTTACTTCAGTCCTAACTTTCAAATGTCAGCAGAAAATACGCAAAGCAATTTTTTTAAACAACAAACATTTCAGGCATCAATACATTAATAGCAACATAACCTAGAAAAATCATTCGTTAATAGGAGGAATGACTCAAGACCACAGCATCCTGTCAACAAAACAGGTAGTTTCCTATCAGCGAAAGAGTAATTTTGCACAATCAGCTTTTCGATTTAAAAAAGCTACATTAAGAGATTTCATATACCTTTAGTATGCTTAAAACTTTAGTGATCTATATTTTCATGGCTGCATCTGGAAAATTTATTTCATCGCAATATGTAAATACCATTTTAAGGAAAGTGTGCCCGGTGACACTCAAATATTGATTAGGTCATAAAAATCAGGTTTTTACATACCTCATTTCCCTGAGTCTTTTCTCTGGCAAAATAGCGCCTGCAGCCCCAGATAGTGGGAGCTGGAATAATACATCTCTATTGAAAATGCCAGCAACACAAATTAGCTGCTGAGCAGAGTGGACTGTGCGCTGAAGCCCAGAGCATGTGTGGTAATTTTCTCTACTTCCTGTTCCACCACGATGCACTGTTATCAAATGGAGCTGCTGCTAGAAACACTGAGCCCCATGGCGTGTGCCCTGCTTAACTTGGCCATGTTCCTTTAAAATCCTTGCAAATGTGTGAATTAAAGTGCAATTCTACTAAAGCAGAAGAATTATAAATAAAAGCCCCAATATTTGACTGTAGAAAAAAATTGTAGGAAAATTGAAAGAAAATCCTGAATGTATATTTTATTGCATTCACATGATGGGAAAAATTAGAAGTGGCTTTATGGAGACATCAGTTGCCAGTTGGAAGACCAGGTTTGCAGGACAAATGACAAAAGTAGTTTTATTCTAATAAATAATACTATGCCTATTTTGATCATGTCTACTTAGTGTCTGGCCATGTGCCCCAGGCCCTTCCTCTGTGGTTAGAGAAGCAGTGAACATTAGAGTAAGGCTTTCCAGAGACCCATGGGAGCAAGAGCTACTTTCCTTTATTCACCACTGACTTTGCCACTCTTAGCAGAGAACCATGCTGACAGCCCTCCGTACACAGCTGCCAGATACATGTATCCTTCCCGTCAAAGGAATAAAGTTCATAGCCACGTAACACTAAAATGGAAGAACTTCGATGGTAACTGGTGTTAAGTGGTGTGATGGTTAAGTTTATTTGTCAACTTGACCTATGTAACGATCCATAATAATCTTGAGCGGGTCTCTGAGTTTGCCTGCAGGAAGGATTGACAAAATCCTTTTGGGATTTTGGAGAAGGGAGGAGTTCCCTTCTCTAGAGTGAGCCCTTCCCTGCAGGGGGTGGGCCTTCCAGAAGGGGGACTAGATATAAGGAAGCTTGAGGGGAAGGAAACCTTCTTCCTTCCTCCCCTGGCTGCTGGTGCTTGTTCATGACTTGCATTCGTATCCTGCTCTCCTACCCTTTCTTTGGCCTCACATCGTGGACTGAAGAGCTGCCACTCCCCAGGCCTTCTAGGCTGGATTGGGACTGCTGACACATCTAGCAACGTGGGCTGAACAGCTACTGGCTTCTTCACCTGTGGGCCTACAGACTGCTATTGTTGGACTGTCGTAAAGTACCCCAATAAATTCCCTTTCATTATAATCCATTCTATCAACTCTGTTTCCTCTAGAAACTGACTAATACAAGTGGCTATGTCACCTATTACCCTGAAAGCTCATCACCTCAATGTGCAATGCTCCAGCAAAAGACAAATAAAACAAAGCTTGAACCACAACACATCCTGGCGTGTACACAGGGAATGCTTCGTGTTCATTTCCATTAAGTGAGTTCAATCAGAAATAAAGGAAGGAAGCTGAAAGGCATATTTTAATAGCATCTGTGTAGATTTTCTTACGCTCATATTCATCCAGGTGTCTCACTAACCCTGCCTGATCGTGACATTGCACAGAGAACACAACCACTGCTCTTCACAGTGTACTGTCAAATTTCTCTAGCTTTCAGGATAGCTTTCTCCATAGATGTGCTTCATTTTACTTCAGTTGGTTTTGATTTTCCCCATGAACTCCTTCCATTTCACTGAATTCTGTCTGATTGGTCACATTGCCTTTGTCCTCCAAAGGCAAAAGGATCAGAGCCTGAGCCGTTTGTCACTTGCAGCTGCAAGACAGCAAAAGCGTGTCTTCAAAAATATCTTGTACACATTGAATGTTTTTGTTTGCTTGTTTTTTATCATAAACAAACCTCTTGTTTGAATAAATTTGAAATCCAACTGTGAGAGAACAGAAAATTCCTGGCAGTTGTAAAAACTTGTCTTTTTTTAAAAAACAACTATGTCTGATAAAGGTCTTTCCTTGTTACCCTGCAGTTTGAGTTCTGGGCACTGGCATTTATTTTTATCTATTTTAATAGAAGATTCTTGGAGATATTAAAAAGTTTGTGTATAATATAAGCAAAACAGATCTAGATTATCTCATCAAATGAAGAAGCGTAGGCCCCTTGCTTTTATTATCAACAAATGTCATGGTCCTGTAACAGTTACCCAAAGAGTTTTACTAACTCACTTATTTGTGCCAGGAAACTTTTTAAAATTTATTTTCCAGTTACAATTGATTGGTCACCAATAACTGAAGGCATAAGAACGATACTGCTATACAAACTTCCCCTTGCCATAAAAGCTCAGTTTTGATATGAAATGTATCATGTACTTGCCAGGGAGGCACAACCTCCGAACGCCTCTGCATTTTTATGATTCAGGAAGGGAGATAGATGGCTCCATAGTGTGATCATGTGTGATGATGTATACTGATTGTCAACTTGACAGGATCTAGACTCACCTGAGAAATGAACTCTTGGCATGCCTGTGGGGGATTAACTAGATCAGCTTTTAAAGATGGGAAGACTTACCTTCCCTGTGAGCTGCATCATTCCATGGAATGGGGTCCCAGGCTGGATTAGAAAGAAGCTAGCTGAGCATTAGCATTCATAGCTCCCTTCTTCCCTCACTGTGGACTGAATGTGACCTTGGGCTGCCACCACACCTTCCCCTCCATGATACCTTGAACTACAGGCCAAAATGAACTCTTCTTTTCTTAAATTGCTTCTTGTCAGAAATTTGGTCACAGCCATAAGTAAAGTAATTAACATACAATATTCATGTCTCTTCCCACAAAATAACTATCCATATTGGGTTTCTCTTGTCAAAGGGATGTAATCTAATTAGTAATGCAACAGTTGTAGATCACAGATCTATGAGAGTAAAATAATTTTATATCAGCTATAAAAATATGATTACACAATTAAATAAATGTTTTGGCTGACTTACTTGATATAGCCAAAGCCTTTCAATAACCCACAATCCTCCATCATAAATGGATTGGTGACCTTGAATTATAGGTCAGAGTTTTAGGAAGTGTCATGAATAAAATAGAATCTAGGTAATCCAGAATGGTGTATATTTGTTAACCTATACTAATCTCACTCTCCAATGGAGATTGTGTTCGTATTTTTCAGAATGCAGCGAGAGAATTGTGACCCATATAACCCTACCAACCGACCGCAGGCAGAAAGCTGAGATCCTGGCAAGAGAGGAGCCACCACAGTCATATCATGGAGAATCCATAGGGAACCCTCCAGAAAATGACAGGATGAACAAGGGACCCACAGCCACAGCCATTCAATCAACACAGGATAAGCCAGTGAGACAGAAACCAATGATTTTTGACACAAACATCCCTAAGCTCACAACAATAAAGCAGCCTTAATACTCATCCACCACAACTCAGGGAACTGAGCAGAAGAGGGGGCAGAACGATTGTGAGAGCCGTGGTGGGGAAGAATATCAGAGACTTGACACCCCTCAGTAACAACACACTTGGGTCATGAGAACCCGGCTGAAGACTGGGCTATCCATGGTCCCCTACCACAAAGACTGATCCAGATGACCCACAGAGGAGGATATCCAGCTGACTGAGGATGGGGGGGGCAATGAGGAATTGGGGATAACAACTCACTGTTGGTGCACTAAACAATGTAACTCATTATGGACAATAAAAATAAATAAATAAATAATAATAAAATGTTTCCCAAGGACTTTCAGGTCAATCTATGCTCTTATCACCATAATGTAGGATATTTTTACATTTTGCTTTTGTTTCCATTTTTGTAATCACACACTCCAGACCAGGACAGCTAGAGAAACCAGACATAGATTTTTTTTTTGCTCTGGCTTTATCATCTGTTGACTGTCCAGCTTCTTGAAAATGAGAATTACAATGTTCTTCTATCACAAGAGTCGTGGGAGAGTTTTAATTTTGTGAATGTTTTCATTTTGGAAAATTCCATCGATAGCCCTAGAACAATATGTAGTTAATGAATACAATAGCTTCATCCTAATAATAAATAGAAAACAAGATTTAAAATTTAGATCTGCAAGTGTCTGTCATATTTCATTTCTAAAATTTTATTTTCATTGCTGTGAAAGATAAGCTGAAAACAATTGCAAAATTAACAATAAAGTTAAATTAGCATTCATCTCCTCTCCCCACTTAAAAATTGGATCACTAATAAATTTGAGGATCTCTCTATGCCCATTTGAACCCCAACAAGTATCCAGCACCTAGATTTTATGTCAAACATACTCTATTTTTGTAGCTGTTTTGAAAAAAAAATGTGTATGGGGACAGCAAGATGAGCAGGGGAAAAACTCCCTCTTGGAAGGAGGAGGATGAGCAGCAGCCTGGGGCTTGTTGTGGGAACCCAGCTTCCCTGAGAACCATCCTGGCCCCTGAGTGTCGGTGGAGTGAGGTTGTTAACAACAGCTTTATGTCACATCTCTTGTTTTGTCTGTGTTTTTAAAAACCGTCTCTGTAAAAGCAAAATATTGCATTTTGCTGAAGGCAATGTTCAAGTGACCAGTCAGTGGCTAGAAAGCATCCAATTGCATTGAGGATGGACAGGACTTCTTCCTCGGGAGCTTGCTTCCACTGTCAGTGAAATAGAGGGGGATTTTCAAGGTGACTCCACTATAAAGTGATGAGATGTCACTAAAGCAAGATGGAGGAACAAGTGGCCCATACATAGTCACAGCCAATCAGTCAACACAGGATAAGCCAGTGAGACAGACATCAATGATTTTTGACACAGCCTAAAGCAGAAGTACAGAGACCCCTAAGTTCTCAACAATAAAACAGCCTTAATACCCACCACGACTCAGGGAAGTGAGCAGAAGAGGGGGCAGAAAGATTGTGAGAGCCGTGGTGGGGGAAGAATATCCAGAGACATCTGAGGCAACAGGATTGCCCTGAGTTAGAGGCAAGCTTGGCTACAGAGTGAAAATCTATCTCAAGAAACCAAAACCAAACAAAAAGATGAAAGTGTTTATTTATAAGCATTTTTTGCCTTTGAATAAACTAGATGAAATCTCTTAAAAAATATTTTGTTTATTTATTGGCAAAGAGAGAGAAAGAGATGGAGAGAATGGGTGCACCAGATCCTCTTGCCCCTGCAAACGAACTCCAGATGCATGTGCCGGTTTGTGCATCTAGAATTACATGGGTAATGGCAAATGAAACTTGGGCCACCAGGCTTTACAAGCAAGTGCTTTTAACCACTGATCCACCTCTCATACCCTAGCTAACTTGCTTTTAAAGTAATATTTAAGGGCCTTCTAATTACTAAAACATTTATTTCCTTATGCCCATTGTGGTAGTTTGAATAGATGTCCCCCAAAAGAATCAAAAGCTTATTAAGATTGTAAATTGTCTCCAGACTTCTGGCTGGAGGAGATGTCACTTCGGCCTGGCCTCCTGGAGTCTGGCCCTGAGGTGTTTCTAAATTGGATACAAAATTCCAGGAATACATATGCAAAGAGCATCCTGACATCAAGTCTGGCAGTCTTGCTGTTTGTGAGTTACAGTGTGTTACAGTGTGCTTGCTTGCTTTGGAGGTGCTGGTCCTCTGTCTCTCTTCTTGGATCTGAGAAAGGGGGACAGCCTTTTCTTTCATTTTTGGAACTTCCCCTGGATCTGTTATTTCAATAAATGTTTTCCTTCCCAAAATTGTGTCTGATTTGGAGATTCATCCCAGTGACATGTGGCTGACCATGACACCCATCAAAAAAGTTTTGAAGACAGAGACCAAGCTTAATAACCTGAAGTCAGATGGGAGATTTGGGAAACAATCTATAAAATGTTCTCCTCAAAATCCGTTTTTCCCATCTTGCTTCCCAGGCCAGTTATGGAACTCCAATTTTCTAGCTATTAGGAGGAAATTGTGGTGGAATATTTGACTTCCGTTCCTTCATACTTCAAATCCATTTCATTTGAATTTTTTTAAATATATATTTATTGTCCATAATGAGTTTGTACTTCTTTTTTCTTATGTGTTGTATTTCTGATTCTTTGGTTGGTGGGTGGCATGGCTTTGTTTTGATATAGGGATTTTGTTTTGCTTTGAGGTCCAATTCAGGACCTCCCCCATGCTAGGCAAATGCTCTACCACTGAGTTACACCCTCATTCTCTGCTTGTTCTCTGAAACCCTCAGCTGTACCTCACAGTGTAGCCACAATCTGAGCAGCTCCGACTGCCACCTTGCCTAGGCCATACCACTAGATACTACAGTCTTTTAAACCTATGACAGTTCAACTTCATACTGATTATTTTAACTCTCTATCTCACACTTAGGACCTTTGTCCAAAGCATACTGGCCTTCTTGGTCTTCCTTTTTTTGACAAGATTGTGTTTCCACACCTCTGCCAAGGTCTTCTTCTGATGTCCTAGGGCACACCTCCCATCCCTTCAGTGGGTCATTAGTTAAAAGTCATCTTCTCATGAAAACTTCCCTGGGTACTATTTAAAAGTAAAATCTGGAGTTGCAGATATTTCTCAGTGGTTAAGGCTCTTGCCTGTAATTCCCCAGTACCAATATAAAGCCAGATGCACAAAGTGGCACATGCATCTGGAGTTGCTTTGCAGCAGCTGGAGGCCATGGTGTGCCCATTCTCTGTTATACCTCTGTTATATTTGTCTCTCTGCTTGCAATTAAATAGGTAAAGTAAAATTCTAGGCTGGGAAAGTAGTTCAGTGGTTGATAACTTGGCTACCATGTTCATGGCTCCTGGTTCATTAATCCTTAGAATTAAAAAAAAAATAACTCAGAAAGTTTTTCCAAAAAAGTAAAATCTTAACCTTTAACATTCCAAGTCTTCATTGATAGCTTTAATTGTTCATTCTACCACTCATATCATTATGATTTACTTTCTTGTTCATTACTTGTTCATCAGTGTACAGAGCACGAGTCCTCCCTGGCCCCTACCCCCACCAATACATGTTCAGTGTATAATAATATCCACATCTAACAGATTCACAGTGAATGTCTATCACATGCATATATACACTCTGAACTGACTGTACATAAGGAATTGATAGATATAAATTCAGTATCAGAATTATAATGTAGTTCTTTGAAAAAAAAGATAAGATTTATAAATCTCCATCAGACTTATTAGAAACAAAGACAAGAAACATAAATCATCAATTCTAAAAATGAGAGTTAACATTATTGTCTGATTTAAAAAAAAAAGGTAATCGATTATGGCCTAACTTAAGCCTATTCATTTAATAATTTCCATTATCAAGAGATTTTTAGGCAAAACACAAAAAGCATGACCCACAACTTTTAAAAAACAACTAACTATCCAGAGACATGGCACCCCTCAGTAACAACACACTTCGGCCAGGAGAACCAGGCTGAGTACTAGGCTATCCATGGTCCCCTGCCACAAGGACTGATCCAGACGGCCCACAGAGGAGGATATCCAGCTGATTGGGGATGGGGGGGGGGCATTGGGGAATTGGGGATAACAACTCATTGTTTGCCCACTAAATAATGTAACTCATTATGGACAATAAATATATATTTTTAAAATACTGATAAGATCAACATTAACGAATTGACAAATTTTTACTCTATGAAAAACTCTTTAAGAGAACTAAAAGATAAGTCATGGCTTGAAGAAAATGTTTGCATATCGCATGCATGGTAAAAGACAAAGAACTCTCCAACATAAACATAAGAGTCCAACTGAAGAGAGTCATGAAGATCTAGGGATGTCGCTCAGTGGCACAGTGGGAGAGTCTAACATGTGGAAGACCCTGCATTTGATAACCAGAACTACATATAAAAGGTGGGGTAGCAAAGAAGGACCCAACAAAATCCTCAATTTAGAATGAGCACCTTTAACATATACTTCATCAAATACTATCTGGATGACAAATATTAGCCTTAAAGAAACATGAACTCTAACTTCTAGGAAATACCACTGCACACTAAGTAGAATGGGGAAACCTAAAAATAATGATCATCGCATGTTTTGGTGAGGATTGGGACAACTGGAACTTTTTCCCTAGATCCTTTTTGCATGAAGCAAGATTTGTAGTTCAGTGGCACCCTCTTCTGTCAGCCCTGCAAAATTCAAGAACTTGGGTGGATTGCTAGCTGGCAGAGTGGTGCAACATTCCGAGGAGATTCCTGTCTTCACACAAGCACCCAGGCAATGAAAAATGCCACTTTCTTCCACCTTCTTGGTCCATTGGACCTTCAATGGGTTGGATGAGGCCCAGCCAACTGGAAGCACCCTCAGGGCCTCACTTAGGAATATGCTGAGCCAGGTCCATGGGCACCCTATGCTCAGTCAAGCCTGGCATAAAATCCACCATTGAGGCCATTATCTTCTGAGAGAGCTTTTGCAGTTTTGCTTCTTTTCTCATGGACTGCCTTTTGCAGTTGCCTTCTCATTGCTGGCAGAGAGCACCTGACAAAAATAGCTTGTGGAAGAAAAGGTTTTATTTTCACGTATAGACTAGAGGGGAAACTCCATGATGACAGGAAAAATGATGGTATGAGCAGAGGCTGGATATCACCTCCTGGCCAACATCAGGTAGACAATAGCAGCAGAAGAGTGTGCCAAACACTGGCAAGGGGAAGCTGACTTTAACACCCAAAGCCCGCCACCCCAAAGAAAAACATACCTCCAACAATGTTCCAATACCCAAACTGCCATCAGCTGGGGATCAAGCACTCAGGACACATAAGTTTATGGGGGACACCTGGATCAAACCACTACAGTGCCTAAAAACCAACAGGCACTTTTCATTTCAGTTTTTCTTATTTGTTGTTTATTTGTTTGTTTTTCTTGTTTTTCGGGGTAGGGTCTCGCTCTAGCCCAGGCTGAACTGGAATTCACTATGTAGTCTCAGGGTGGCCTTGAACTCACCGTGCTTCTATCTCTGCCTCAAAAGTGCTGGGACTAAAGGCATACACATTTTTCTTTTCTTTCCCAAATATCACAAGTTTGTAAGAGTGCTCATTTACATCACACATGCTTTTTAATCATCTCCCTATAACTTATGCTCTAATCTACCAAAGTACCAGTTTTAGTCTTTGGCCTTATGGTTTTTCTTGGTCTGTCTTCAAGTGTCCCAAAGCACGCTAGGGTGTAGGAGGGGAGGAAAGAGGGTGAGATCCTAGAAAGGATTTAACATAATATTTTTGTTCGCCATATAGGTTTTGAAGTTTAATCATTCCTAGTCTTCCACTTATGTGAAGGGGAACAGCCTCTGAAAAACTGGCTTCTCCTTTCTTCTGTGCTGTTTCCACGAAAAACTAGAAGATGGAACTCTACAGGTACCGTTGTCTTCAGCTACCTAGAATTTTCTGTTCTTTTGTCTTTTTTAAAATTTTTTTTGTTCATTTATTTATTTACAAGCAGAGAAAGAAAAAGAGACAGTGAAAAGAGAGAGAGAGAATGGACACACCAGGGTCTCTAGCCACTGCAAATGAACTCCAGATGTGTGCACCACTTTGTGCATCTGGCTTTACGTGGGTACTTGGGAATCAAACCCAGTAGTTAGGTTTTGAAGGCAGACATCTTAACCACTGAGTCATCTCTCCAGCCCCCTTTTGTCTTTCTTTCTCTTTAAAAATATTTTATTTATTTATCTGACAGAGTAAGAGAGACAGAAAGAGGCAGATAAAGAGAGAGAGAGAGAGAGAGAGAGAGAGAGAGAGAGAGAGAGAGAATGGGTGCACCAGGGTGTCCAGGTACTGCAAACAAACTCGAGACACATGTGCCACCTTGTGCATCTGGCTTTATGTGGGTCCTCAGGAATCGAACTCAGGTCCTTCTGCTTTGCAGGCAAATGCCTTAACCACTAAGCCATCTCTCCAGCATCTCCTTTTGTCTTTCTTATAAAACATTTTAAATTTATTGTGGTGAAAGTCAAACCATAGCCCACTAAGCTCTAGAGATTAACTTGCTGATGTTCATGATTGTAAACAATTCAATCTTCAGTAGACAGTAAAAAGAAAAATATCTCTATTTTCCCCTAGGTTAGATGGCAGTTCATTTCACAGATACCTATTATTTACTAAAATTAATGGAACATATTGTAAAAGACTAAACCATTCCAATGAATTCACATTTGAGTTTAAAAATGTATCAAAATAACTATTCAAATATTTGGTTCTACTTACTTACAATGATCGTGTAAGTCAGGTCCATGTAGAAAACAAATATGTTTAATATTTTTCCTTTGACTTCATAAAATAATCAAGATTGGATAAGATAATTACTTGAGAAATTTTCAGCCTCTATGTCAAACATCATTAGAGTATAGCATTTTTTGTTGTTATTCCACTTGCATTTTGTTATTCCACCTCAATTCTGTTGTGGTTTTAAAATTAAAATGGCTGTGAACATGGGAGTCATCTATCCAAAAGGAACCAGCTTTGTCCTTGGCAAAGTTAAGTCAGGATTACTCAGAAATGGGCCTGTCCGTGTCTGATTGGTTAGTCAGCACTCCTATTCATATACCTATTTCCACAATAGCCTTCCCTTTGCAAACTTGGAATTCTAGGGTGAATTTAGGGACTTCAGCCTCTGAAGGACCTTCTTTATTCCTGGGGATTAAATGTATATAAGACAATTGTAATTCTAACATCAAATGCAGTGCTACCATTCTGCAAGACTTCAGTTTCAAGGCTGGGTCTTTCATTTCTGCCCTGTCCATTACTGGAAACAGTGAGTGATGGCTCTATGATATAAGATTATACAGAGCTCCTCATGCATTCTTCATCTATAAGAAGGAGGCAGTGGCACTAGGCCAATGGTTACCTTAGGGTTGTATAACTTTTATAACTTGACTTTTCTTGCTGTTTTAGGAATTTCCTACAGCATGGTTCTAATACTTTTCTAATTATATATTTCCCTTGATAAAAATGATACAGCATTTCATTTGCTTTCTTATTTTTTTCTCAAATTCCATGCATTAGATACAAGTACTAAGTCTTGTCGCCTGGCTTAAATGCTCACTGCTTTATGTAGAAATAGAGAAATTGTTGAAAAAATGAAAATGCTTAAATGTCTAGTGTCACTTCTGCTAGCCACTGATGTTAGCATAACCACAGAAGAAATAATTAAACAAAATGAATCTGAAAGTCTCATAGTGATATTTTGAACAAGCATGCAATGCTCATTAGCATATCCCTTGCCTGCCAAAGGCAGCATGGGGGTCATGGAATCTGGCTTGAATCTCAGCTTTGTGACTTGTTAAGTGTACAGTCTTGAGCAGGTAATTAAATATCTCTTAGCTTTAATTTCACCACCTGTGAGAGAGGATCAAGAATATCAGTGTTGAGTTTGTTTTCATAAGTAGGAAATAATTGGAATTTTCAAGATATACTGATGGAATGAGTGGGAAGGAAACTAGGGTAACTCATTTCTGGCTCAGATATGTAGATCTATCCAAACTGAGAACTACGGGTAAAGTATAATCTAGCTTAGTAAAGTGAAGACACTATTCTAGGAAGAATGAAAAGACAAAAGTAAGGTAGCTGATAACCTAACATGTTCTTAGAACTGAAGATTGTTCGGGATGTCGTGAGAGTTAAGTGGAACAATGCAGAAAAGATGGGAGAAAAATAATTCAGTTGTGAAAGAATTTCTGGGTTGTGATGGACTTTACTCTGGGAATGATAGGCACTAAGAAACTTCTGAATCCATCCAGAGTTGTAAGTAACAGGAGGCAGGATGACCAGGGAGTCTGTGGCTCAAAACTGGGAAGATACAATGGTGGCCTGGATCGGGGAGCAACAGTAGGAAGAGACACAGCACCCCAGGACACTCTGCTCTGACTTCCCAGGATGAGGGAAGCTGCTCTTTTATCCTCACTAGAGAGCTCAGCATGCTGTGCTCTAATTACATAATGAGGTGTATTTCAAGAAGTCAAGAGCAGAGTCTTGTTTGCAGATTTTTGCACCATCTCTGACACACAGACAGCTGTCAACAAATATGCATTAATGAAAGTATGGCTGGTCTTCTGCCCTGCCATGTCATGTTCTTTGAACAATGATCACTGATGAGAATAATGACTCCTGGGACTGTCCCACTATGACTGTCAAAAAACTCTCACTGCTAGTTTCATGTGAAATCACATCAAACTCTAAACATGAACTTCAACACGACATATATTTTGCCCATATATAATACTTTTAAAAAAAATAAGCTTTTACAAAATTTCACCACTTGAAACTTTCAAAAATAAATAAGACCTTTTACTTGGGCTGGAAATATGGGTCAGCAGCTAAGGTGCTTGCCTTCAAACCCTAACATCACATGTTGCATTCCACAGTACCCACATAAAGCCCGATGTACAAAGTGTGCTGTGCATCTGGAGTTCATTTACAGTGGCTAGAAGCCCTGGCACACCCATTCTCTCTGTCTGTCTCTCTCCTCTCTCTATCTCTCTGCTTTCAAATAGATAAATAAGGTAATAATGCAATATAATCTCATTATGAAATACTCAGGTTAAAGATATATCTTTAAAATGTAGATATTACATTGGTGAGTGAGGAAACTTGTGAATGTTTGGTCGGCATTTGGCACATTTCCTCAGGGAAAAAATTGCTATTATCATCTCATTTGTATCATTATTACTAACTCAAAAGTAATGGTGTCAATACAAGTTCCTTCATTCAAACAGAATTTTCACAGACTAACGGTTCTTCAATTATTTGGGAATGGCTAAGTTGACCTAACAGTGTATATAAAGGAATAATTTATTTAAAAATTATTACGGACTGCTTGGCATCTGGGATCACAAAAAATTGAGTGATTCTCTGAAGATGGTATCAAGGTAAATTTCAATTAATGAATGCAGTCATGTTAGCAAGCTGATGGACTGAATACCAGTTGGAAGTAAGGAATAATAAATTCTAATGTATTTTCAATACCAGACTTGATAAGAAGGTTAGAAAAGCTTCAAACTTCACTAAAAGCTTAGCATGATTAGAAAGGATTAAGGGAGTCTATGGCCTGGCATGCTACTGGGGGTAGGGGAGGGTAATGCATATGTATTCTGGTGTCTAGTAAGGATGCAGGGATGTACAGGAAGTAGACATCTAGGCTGAACACCAGTGCAGCATCCTGACCAGGGAGGAAGGACCTGTCTTCAGAGCACTTTCCTAAGGGAACTGGATGCTGCAGCTTCATTAAGTGACTTAAGTAGCCTGGATCAAAGCACGAGTTACACTGAGTGTCTTTAGTCTGTCAACGCGGCCTTCTGACATACATAATGTTTTAAAAGTATTTGCTCTAATGTAGAATCATCTGAAGGCAAGTAAACTAGTGCTGAAGCTTGTGCAGAATAGAGTGCTCAATGGAAGTAGGTAATTTCAGAATGGCAAGGGACCTTAGAAAGCTTGCATTTATTTACCATGTACATGTCAGTGCAAATCTAAACATTGTTTTCTCAATAATAACCCAATCGTGGACAGCAAAATGGCAAAATAAGAGATCCCCTGCTTATCTCTCTCTCAAGAACTATAATTTGGTGGCTATCCATGGAAAGTGCCTCTGTGGGAGTCTTGGGTTCCACAGAGGAAAATGCAAAACCCTGGTAAATCCTGAGACACAGGATGGCTGTTTTCAGAGGTTAAACCACTCTTGGGTGACAGATTTACTGATGGTGGTACATGGAACAAACCAGAGCTGGCCTCATTCCTAGCGGACTCAACTACAAGCCTGTTTGGGTTCAGTGCAGCCAACAGAGCCACCCACTGTTGGAACTGGCATATTGGGTCTACCAGCCACAGTCCCAGAAGTGGATCCTTATAGGTCCCAGTAACCAACCAGCTTCAGTCCTTCTGAGCTACGCGCTGAGATAAGTTATGCCCATCGGGGCACCTGCTGGGAATCACAAATACCCATGCGCATAGAAGCACTCATTCCTCACCTACACAGCAATGCAGAAAATGCCTTTAACTTCACTCTAGCCCATCTAGGTCATCTGCTCACCTAGGAACTGCTGAGTGCCACACCCATCTCTGTTCTGGAAGGCTGGCTTGCCAACACAGGTCTCATTTCAGATCCTGAAATGAACCTGGAATTTGGTTCTAGCATCACTCAGCTATGGTTTAGGGTTTGGCACACTGAGGAAGCCAGAAGGACACATACCCATCTATGTTCCAGACACAGAATTGTAGACTTCTCCTTCAGCTGTGAATGCTAGAGGTTTGTGCCTCCATTCCATCTTTCCTCGGCCATGGTCCAGGGCCAGCCCTGCGTGCACCCAGACCTCTCTAAAGTATCCAGTGATAAATGATTTGCCAGAGTTTACTGAATACTAAAC
The DNA here is from genome assembly GCA_004024765.1 of Zapus hudsonius. Lineage (NCBI taxonomy): Eukaryota > Metazoa > Chordata > Mammalia > Rodentia > Dipodidae > Zapus > Zapus hudsonius. Next base: position 85,559 of record PVHP010002568.1, read on the forward strand.
TAGGGTAGATTTCAGGGGTATTTCACATGGCCTAAGAATAATCAAAACATGAATGTCCTCATACACACACACTCACTCACTCAAAAATGCATGGCCTGGCCATAAGGATATACAAGGAGTGGGAAGTAAGGTAAAGTAGACAATGTAGGAAGTTTAGGAAGCCCTTAAAAATAGAAAGCAAAACATATAGCTCTACCACTAGCCAACATCATTGAGCTGCTAAACTTAGGTTGACAAAAGGGTGCATTAAGAAAAAAAATTAGTCAGCAGTATGACAGGTGTGTATGGGACAAGGGAAGGGCTATCTCTGTGCACTCACTGTCACTTGAGAATGGCAGGAAGAATAAATGAGGAGGCAGATCCGATTTCCAAGAGTAAGGGTTCTAGAGACAATGTGGCATGCTGGGACACCTCAGTCATGTTCCCAGGTGTCTGTCAAGCCTAAAGCAGCTCTGAGCATCACGATAGTGAAAGGATCGCAGCACCCTGTCTACATACAGTGCACAGCATGGTTTGCTGGTTGATCTGCATAACTATTGGTTCAACCCATCGAAAATAAATCAACATCAGAACAGAGAAGCACTCAGAAAAATTGGCCTAAGAATATGGTAAATGATGGGGATAAAAAGCAAGGGCAATGGGTAGAGTGGACCCCAAGTCTCAAATGGAACTCAAGGAGGAGTTAGAACAGAAAGAGCTTCACTGTAGGATGTTAAAATTGCCCCTAAATTTAAGTTTCAGCCCCGACTTTCAAATAGTATTTTAGTTCATAAACACAACCATCCTGTTTCTTTATCTGTGCATTCTGCTTAGGATTCTGTGGTAGCCAATATGGATAATCAGCTTTACAGGATCTAGAATCACCAAGGAGACAAATCTCTGGACATATCTGTGAAGTTTCTAGATTAGGTTAGTTGAGCTGAGAAATTCTACACTAATTGTGGGTAGGACCATTCCAGAAGGCTGATAAAATATACCATATATAATAATTTACTTTATCTCTCACTGTACCTATTAGTCTCAGAATAATAGTAATTACTGAGAATGGATTATTTCCCCCCTAGTTTTTAGAAGTTATTCTATATATGCTATATAGGATAGTACGCTATATGTGAATAGTATTCTTGCAAAATGTATTTGTCTTTTAGCTTGTTTTTTTTTTTTTTCAAAAAATAGTATGTCTATACTTTTTATTACCTGTTATGTGCAATTGGTTAGTTTCATTAAATATTTAGGATACACCCAGTTCTGTGTTATTTTCTAGCATTACAGAATTCCTTTTTTTGGTGTTCCTTCCTGACTTCCTGGCTTGTGTCCCTCCTCCAGTGCCATAAGCTGAATTACCATTCAGCACATCGATGACTGTGCCCCATCTCTGGGACCTGCACCTATATTAGCAAAAGGGTAAATGTAATTAAGGTTGTGGATCAAAAAAATAAAATAAAATACAGGTAGATTATTTTGGGTTTTGAACCCCACCTAATCACATGAGCCTTATAAAGTGACAACCCTCTCCAGCTTGATACAGAAGACATGAAGCGGAAGAAGGGGTCAGTGAAAATTGAGACCTGAGCACACAATGCACAAGGGAAGGCCCTGCTGCTGACATTGGAGATGGAGACAGCCATGAGACAGAGAAGACTAGCAGGCTCTAGAATGATCCCAGAGACAACTGTGAGGAAAGGTGGACCTCCTCACTCCTACAGCCACACCTGTGCTCTCATCAGACCAGATGATATGGAAGTGACTGTGGAAGACTTCTAGAGCCTCCCATCAGGAGCAGACAGTGGATGCCATGAATTCAATTTATGAGACATAGAACAGAAAATCAGCTAAAGCCACCTGTACTTCTGACCCACAGAATTAGGAGATAAAATTGTCATGTTGTTCTAAATCACAGCATTCATGTAATGGCTCACTCTAGAAAAGATGCCTATTGGCAGTACAGAGCAAGCCTTAGTTTCTCAGAATACCTCACTGAGTCGCCCTCTGCCTTCCTTCCACAGCATAGACACTAAGCAAGCCTTGTGGCTTTTGCTGAATTGTCCCATTAGCCTGTATCTGGGGTGGTATCAAGAAATATCTCGTGATCAATTGCAGGGAGCCGGGATCGCCATTAGGTGGCGCCCACTACCTCGCAGCTAGGCAATGCTTGGGAAGACTACTTTACTAAAAGGTCAAAAGGTCAATGGAAGGCTACTTTACTACAAGCTATCCTAGCCAATCCCGTGGCGTCTGGAGGTGGCAAGCAGGAGCCAGCCAATCATGGGACGATTCGTGTCCCTTTTCCCTATATAAGCAGCTGCTTCTTAGCGCTCGGGGCCCCTCACTTTTTTTACCCCCCTTCAATCAAAAGGCTCTCCATTAAAGTGTGATTTGAGAAGGATCTTCAAGTGGTGTTGTTCTTCCTCGCCGAGCGGGGAGCGCGCCGCAACTGGTGCCGAAACCCGAGAGCAACTTGGGAAACTCGGACACCGAGCAAGGGGCCAAATAGGATCCAGAACTCGACACACGGAGAGGAAGTAAGTGAGGCATGCCTAGAGAGCGACTGAGGTTCGCGGGGAAAGCAATAAAAAGGTCACTAAGTGACTGAGGTTCAAAATGAGAAAGATGGGCCCATATGGAGACGTTCCCGGGACTGCAGCCCGGGGAAGGAGGGACC